>JAVDBV010060531.1:0-11765 GCA_032619315.1 Piper longum
TCCATCCCGAACTGTCGGTTCCGGGCGACGCCGGCGGCCTCCGCACGGCGTTGGAACATGCCGGCAGGAAAGCCGCCGGTCCTTGGCCCCGAGCTCGCTTCGGAGATGAACTCGTTTACCTTGTTGGGTATTAATACCTGCTGTCTAGTGGGATAAAACAGAGGCTTGCCCTTACCATTGTCGCAGTCAAGCCGGTCCCTGTCGGCGCGGTTGTGGTTGGGATGGGTCTTGGAGGAGTAGGCACTCTCCGCGACATACTCGGTCTGGGTGACACGCTGGTCGGCGGAGAGGACGACGACGCCGGGGATGGGTCGGCCGTAGGCGTCGACGGCCACCGGCCTGCAGACGTGGTCTCGGTGGACCTCCGGCAGCGGCCTTGAATCGTAGGCGACGGGGGGTTGGGTCCAATATTTGTTGTTTTGAGGTTCCCACCTGGGACCAATCCTGCCATTTCCGCCGGTGTCTGTGCTTCCGGTGCTGTAGACGAAGTCGGCCATTGTTGGAACTTGGAACTCTTACCTCTTGTTCTAACTTCTTGTCCTTGTTGATTGAGATGGGGGAGGGCATAGGTTGGTTTATATATAGCTCTCTCCCAGCTTGTCTTGTACAACGGTGAACTTGTATGAAGAAGCATCTTGCCATCTTGCCATACAGTTTGGTCGAGGAGACGAGGGAATTGGATACCAGCTTTAATGTGTTGGTGCAAATCTAGCCATGGCATCTTATTCTTTGGAAATGGACGAGCAATAACAATTCTTTCCTCTTTGGTAATCTCTACGCCATTGTTGAACAAATGCTGTGTGGATGCTCCCAGGATTTGAGTTGATAAATGTTACTTACATGGAAGAGCGTACTTAATGTTGATGATCGCACAAACGGCCGACCTTCCTTATTCATTGAGACACAATGCTTTGGTTGCCCGCCACACTCAGGCTAAACTTATATTTGTAATTTTGGGACAAAAGGTGAATGGAGAGACGATCAGGTTAAGCATCCACTTAATTGGGTCCTCTCCACTAATTTATGTAGAGGGAAAGCTTGGAAAATAAATATTTCTAATAAATTATACTTAAAATTTAATTAAACTAATTCACATTATATTATGCTTTTTATACAAATAATTTTCAATAGATTAACACAATTCTTTTTTAAATCATATTTTTTATCAAAATGTTCCAGCGCATTGTGCGTTTTATCTTATATTCAATTTTATACATCTTTTATATTTTTTTATTTTTTCTTATAAATCATATCAAATGACTCACTTTGATCTAGCTATTTCTTTTAATATTATGTACAGTCGACCAGCCACCAAATATGGAAAATATCGTTCACTAATATGCATCATATTCAAATTCTGCTTAAAATTTATTGAACTTTACTTATACTATTTCATACTCTTCTTCATAGATATTTTACACGAAAATGTAATTGTTTCTCAATTATATATTTTTATTAAAATATTTCCAAGCTGAAGTTTCTCCGATTAATCCAGCTATATAAGATGGAATTCGAATCGTCTCATATCTTCTTCTTCTTCTTTTTCTTTATTTTATTCTATTCAAGCAACATCTTCTTTTTTTTTCTTTTTCTTTTTTTGACAAGGTTGCATCTTATAATTATTCGATAGTGGGGAAAGCAATTGCTTTTTCTTTTATTTTCGTCTAAGTCTTGGCCGGCATCTTATTCTTTTTTTTTTTTTTTTTGGTGAAGTGGGTCCATCTTATTCTTCGAGAACGGTGGAAGACAAATTATATATGCCTTTTCAAGTAAAGCTTTACGTGTATGTGTGAGCGTGAGAATGGCGGAAATCAATGCGGTCTGATCCCAAGTAGTTTCCAGTTTCCATGCCACGCAATGTTTTGGCCGGCTGCTAAGCTGTAAGAGATAACAGTTGAAATGGCCCTAATAACAGTGGGCTTATGAATTTTGCAGGTTTTGCTCATGAATCGAGCTTCGATCGAACAGTAATGGTCATATCAGATGGCAATGTGGGATGGTGGGACGGATAAAAGGACGTCGATGAAGGTTTTGACGCCTCCTTTCTTTATGAATTTTCTCGAGGGGCAAACGACGTCACGAGAAGTAGCAAGAGGCAGAGTTACATATAGCGTAGCATTTTTCACAAAGGAAATAGGGACTGGAAGAGAATTCAATGCCCAGTCACGAACTGGTTCTTTACAACAGCGTTGCGTTACGAAAGCTCACAAATGTAGGTTTGGTCATCGAGTAGGTTTACATGGAAAATATGAGCACACAACAGTTCTGAAGAAAGGATAAAACATATTTGTAGGATGTCCGGCAACAACTGCAAGGACGTACCAGGTAAATGCCATATCAATCAAAGAGAATTGCATCTCCATCTCCATCTACCGTAAAATCCCAAAAGAATTAGATGCAACAAAAAAAAAAGAACGACCTGACAAATACACGGGCCATTGATTTCAAGGGTTAAAGGTGGGAATCTGCTGTGAAGAACCCCATGTAGCGTGGTAAACTGTTCTTGAGACAATACTTCTGTACGGATCCTCCTCTCTCTTAGTCCGTAGGTATGAAATTGTTCTTTCAACTTCGGATTTGATGCTCAGGTAAGCTTCGTTTGCTTTATCTCTGTTATTTAGTAGCTCCTTCTTACCTTTAGTATCATATGGCTTTCCAAATAGATAATAGAAGCGTCCTGGTACTTTTGGTAAAACAATTGGAAGATATAAATTTTGATTTGAAACTTCTCCACTTGTATCAGTCCTACAAATGGGACAACAAATTATTGGAGGGGCACGATAAAGATGTAATCACCATTTCCGACACTACTGGCAGCCAAGACATAAGAAAATACAGACTCTGGTGGGTAAAACTTAAAAGAGCTACCTCAATCTCACAGCCTGCTTATTGATATCATTGATCCAGTCTCTGACAAATGGGATACTCATTTGATCATTGTAGTCGGCAACAAGCTGTCAAGTGTCAATGCAACCAATTAATTGTTATTGAAAGAAAATTGATGAACTCGGGGCTAAGACAGAATAACTAAGACATGTAAACGAGAACTCTGAAAGGCATCTATATCATCAAAAATCATGATCAGTTATCCTCAAAGATGATAGATCATTCATAGGTTCGCAAGTTATAATTTCAGATGCACAAGGAAAAAAATTGCCATTTACTATTCTACAAGGATGTTGGACCTTCACTTTTGTTTAATCAAGGATACCCTCGCAATGAGGACTGCAAATTACTTAACTGACCTCTCCTAAATCATCTTCTCCAACCGTTCCAAAGGGTACAATTGTGGCCCCAAACTTTGCTGCCATTCTGATAAACTCTTGCTGCTCTGGCCAGAATAGTTGATATTCTTCACCCTATAAAATATGCAACCACGAGGATGAGGTGAAAATAGGTTGGAATCGCAATTATAATAGTAAGCACCAATGAAGGAAACACCACAACTAGAAATTCGGCTTCTCAAATCAGATATGATTAGATGAAACAATAAACTGAATCAATTCATTCAGCACTGTAAAACAGCATCAAAATCACCATCACCAATCTACTCCTTATGCCAGATAGGCTAACGATGACATGGGGTTTGTATCATCAATTAATTGCTTCCATGTTTTAATCAATGACACAAAATCATGTAAAATTTAGCAGAGTATTAGTCAGGTGCTCATCTATGGCAACCATCTTCCTCCTCAAAGGCGGGATGATTAGATGAAGTATGATGCTTCGACATTATTCGCATCATAAACCTTTCCAAGTTATTATGATTTTCTTCCATTACAAAGCTAGCAATAATAAATTTCAGTGTGTTATACATGAAAGATGACCGCTCAGCACCATCAACAACGAAACAAAAATATTTCATTTGACCTTGTTTAGTTCAAAGATCAAACACAGATTATCAAGCAGCACATACAATGACCAATATTTTTGTTATGGCTGACAATACAGTTACATTTCTATAGACTGCAAATGAAGTAGTATGATAAATATGAATGGAATCTACACACCTTTCGATGAAGTGCTTCACGGGCACCACCAGGATACAAAAGGACAAATGACTTTGAAGATAACAATTTGTACATGTTGCTTGGAGTGACAGGCAGTGCTCCAAATATTTTCATCAGGTCATATCGAGATGGTTCTTGCAAAGTATCTTCCACCATGCCGGAAAAGATTATAGGATGTGCCATGCCACGAATTACAATATTTTTCTCCCTTATGAAAGCATCAACAAGAGGGGCCAATTCAAATCCCAACAACATGTGGTAACCCACCAATAAAACAGGGCCTTCATTAGGAACCCCATCAAGGCCATGCACTATGTTTCCATCTTCCAACGTTGATAAAACCACTGGGCTTGTAGCTATGCGAAAAAATCTGCAATTGATATGTGTAACCCATGCTATCATATATCATTATTAGATGATTACGATATGCATCTATTTCAGAAAAGCACAATTCTAGGCCTAACCCATTTTCTTTTTCAAATTCTACTTGATATTCTCTTCTTGATGGGGGAAGATAGTCAGAAATATAATCACATCGTCTTCCTCTGCGATACATTTGCAAACCCTTGATAATTGTGAGCAGATGAATGCCGTCCTCCTGCATCACTAATATGAGAGTTTCTTTAGAAGCCAGTGCTAAATAAGATGCCCGATCAAAGTGTAATAAAGTGCACGAGTTAATGAAGGAAAAAGATGATCAACAAACAAAAAGAAGCATCACATCAACAAAAAAGCACTGGGTTTTATTCATGGGAATTTATTGTAAATGTCCTTTTTTAGGATAGATATTGTGTACCATCTCCTTCCCAATGTACATGCATGCATGCATACAACCACATAACTGCCCTAGTAACCTACCAGTAAGATGGAATGACCATGATCTTTGAAAAATCGAACTTTGCAATTTGGCAGTCTTTTGCAAAGGCTCTCAGCTTCATCCTTGCTAGGCAGCATTTTGTCATTTCCGCTAATGTGTCAAAGTTGATTACAAAAAGAACAAAGATTAACTAAATATCATAATAGAGAAATAAAATTTTTTTGTCAAAAAAGGCAGACACTAGAAAAACTTGCAACTGGAAGTAAATTCACAATTGAAAGATCAAGCACTGATGTCTATAAAACAGAGGCCCAAACTGATCAACATTGTCATACTCATAATTGCAAGCATCTGTAGCCTGAAACCTTAGTACAAGAACTAGAGATTTGTACCAGTGACGTCGATTTCTTAGTTTGAGATATTTTATAACCTTTACTGTATTCATCCTAAAACCGACCAGTTGAAAAATATGTAGTTGACAACGATGATCTTCTAGTTTTGACTCATTATTTCGTTTATGACGGTGTTCCTCAGTACTTGCTACTATATTACACACTGATTTGCTACCCCATTATTATTATGAAAGCTACTTTATCATGCCTAAACTAGCTCAGATTAATAACGATGAAGATGACAAAAAGAATAAACAATCCCTTGACTATTTAAAACAAGAATCTTTTCCTTTTGACGCATATTATGAATAATACAAAGCTTATGATATGAGGTAAAATCAAGCAACTGATATGGCAAAAAAGAAAGCGTAACAATCTGATCCCATATTATCTTTGAATTCATATAGGAAAAAAACTGTAGATTCAATGGGGCCATTTCACCTTGCAAGCACAAGTACTTCAGCCTTGACTGCATGAAGACGTGAATTAGCATAAGCAGCTGCTGTGCTAAGTAACTTAAGTTTCCATAAGAATGTCTCTTTCGGTATAATCTCTGCCAAATCCTGTAACAATAAGTGTTCATTAAGAGAACACATTTACCATAGGGATCTTATTTACTTAATTTCTTATGTTCAGAAAAAGGTTTGGACCACTTAGTGGTCAGCCTTGTTGAAGTTTGTACACCTCATTGACTAAATAGGAAAAGGTTCAAAGCAGGCTACATGCTAGCCTCGATGTTTACTACAGTCTACAGCACAGACATAACATACATTTTTGAAAAAAAAAGAAGAAAAATCTTACTGAAAGACGAGGCAATAATGAATTCAGGCTTTTAGAAATTTCATCAAGTGTTTGAAGAGGGGAAATATTACTTTTGACACTGGCCATTGCAAGCTTCAGAGGATCACCTGAATTGGACAAGAAGATTAGCATAACAAAAATATAAGATATCACATATTCAAAAATTGCAGCATTCTTTTCTGCAAACATAGACTCTGAATATTCCAATCACATAAGAATAAGCTAACATTGAACGCTTTCATTTTAGTTATTTAACTAAAGCTCTTTTATAAATTCCAAACAAAGGAATCAAAGCCATGGTTGAGAGATCACACAAGATACAAGAAAAGCACGTCCTGTAAAACCAAAAGACGCAAATACAATCACTTCTGAAATCTGAAAAACGTTGAAAAATTACAGATGCTTACAGGTGCCCGCCATTCATTTGCCTAAATGCCATCCAACCAATGTATCAAGATATTGGCCAGTGCTTTTGATATAATCAACTGAAAATTCCAGAATTTATAGGTTTTCTCCAGTTTTACTTTATGGCCAAACAAATCACATATTGATGATTATAAATCTTTCACTTACCCATGACAAAACTTAGTAGGTATGGGATTGTGGTATGCATATCATTGGGTAGTACTTCCAATAAAGGAAGCACAGGCTGCAATTGTGAGCTTACAAAAGATGTTCCTACAAGAGAAAATACACCAAAAGTATATGAACAAGAAAAGATCACAATTATCCCTGCATTTCAAATGAATGGACATTAAAAGCTATTGCATATTTTTGGTAAAAGTTGTTGGTCATACAAAAGCCTCAAGATTTGATATGGTAATTAACATTGAACTAGCTAAATTCAATACCAACTCTTCACTCACCTGGATTTGCTAATATCAGTATTAGATCAAGTGAAGGATTACGAGCAGCAACAGCAAGTGCAAGGCATCCACCAAAAGAATCACCAACGAGATAAATAGGCTTATTTGGGTATAGTGTATTTTCGGCTCTAATTGCGTCTTCGACAAATTTCACAAGCTCTACATAAGAAATAATGCACATTTTTCAACAAAATTAACACAAGAACACCAGTCATCCTTTGTTGAGACCAAAACAGTCATCTTTCATTAAGTCAAAACAGATGCTACTCTTTACACCATTTAATTTACATCCAGTACAAAAATACCAATTTATATACCAAGATATCTGGATAGAGGTTAAGAAATATAATGCTGAATAATTTTTTTTTATCTTTCCGAATTCAAAACAGAAGAAAATAATAATAAAGGGAATGCAGATATTAAAGAAATCTTGACATAGCACCGGAAAGTTTCAAGGAAGATCATGCTGTAACAATAAGAAAAGGTAGTAGCATTACATAATCTTGATTACCATAAAGCATTAAAATTCAACATATCTGTTCGGGAAAACTTCCACTTAATATGAATAACATATTCCCAGTTAGACATCCAGATTATGAGATTTAACAATACAGCCGAAATAAATGAATATATTTTATTAGATTCAATGATAGTGTATGCCATCATAAATCAAGTAAACACATTGGATACGGGCAAATTAAAATTAAGTAATTTCTAAGTGGAATATTATGCTTCGTTACCCCTTTAAATAACTAACACTAAAAAAATGTATTGAAATGAAGATTCCAAAAATTTAACTACGCTACAAAAATATTAATAGGTTTTTACAAAAATTGGTATAATTAGAATGAATAAAAATAAAACAATACATTGACATGATCTGTCATAATCTGTTATGAAAAGATCATTTTCGTTTTGCTTGCAGACAAAAGATTCAAAATGGAACTGGACTGGCTTTGGAATCCCATTGAACAGACCTACAATCAATGTATTATAGTGCAAACTGTAACTGAGGAGGTCAGTACAGATACCACCTTCAAATGGCGTCCGATCGTGAGTAGGAATGTGCATGCACCTAACTTCAAAAACTCTGCAAAATAAAAGGTGTCCAGAACATGGCTTTTCATCTTTATAAAGAGAAGGTGACTCCAAATAAAATGTCATCTAAGAATATGGGAGTTCCCGATAGCTAATCTTATTTAAGTCCTATTTTTCTCCTCATCAAGCTCCAAACAAGTACAAAAATTAAGGAAAGGAAACATTGATTCGTAAGTATAAAAAAAGTACATTTAAATAAATAAAAGAAAAAGAGTAAATAACCATTTCCAGGTAAAGCAAGAGGAATATTTACTAAACTCAACAAGGAGAAAGGCTCCACTACCGTTAAAACATATCATTAAAAGAGAAGAAGAAGAAAAAAAAAAAAACAGCAAGGCAGGAGAAATTAGAACAAGGCCCTCCAAAATTCTCTTTCCGGACAGTCACGCTCATGAGCCCTCCACCACCTTCTAGAAATAGAAAGTGAAACAAGATGAAAGATGCCCTCAACGCATTCCTCCAAGGCTTCTACATTATCTTGACACAACAGCACTTACACTTTGTTTATATTATTATTACACCAAAATTGAACAGTTGCAAGTCATATGACGAGCAGGCAGGGAGTTGAATCCCTTGTTTTGAAAAAAGAAAATGATCAGAACGGCATTGGTGAACTCTCAAACGAATAGAATGGTTTCAATCATGACTACCCAGAAAATCAAAAACTAACCAGACAATAAATTAAACAGCATCTAAAACTCTGACTATAACCATTCGTATAATCCGGCAAGTTTAAGAAATTCATTAATATGAGTTAAGAAGTAAACGCCAATAGATGAAGATAACAAAAGATTACGAAAAACCTACTTCCCAAGGGACTCATGATGTAAGATTAGTCCTACTCCAACACCATCCACGCCTGTCAACCAAGGAACCAAATTAGAACCAAAGACATAAACTGCTCCTCCAAACTATTCACGAGTTAGATATAGCGCCAACGTTAATAGCTGTTTACATCACAAATATTGATTGGATGATGACGTTAAAAGCAAAGAAACAGTTGTTACCGGGGAGAAAGAGCAAGACAGGAGCACCAGAAATGGGTCGTCCGCACTCAACGGGGCAGAACCACCGGGGAGGGCCGCCGTCCGGCCTGATGAGCTGCCTGGCAACGTCAAAGTAGTCCATCACACTCGCACTTCCATACCCTTCCTCGTACAACATCTCCAACCCCTCCGGCTTGCCGCCACCCTCCTCGAAACTCCTCGCCGGCGCGGGCCGACCATCAGACGTACTCACCTCCACTACTCTCCGCGTCCCCGACTCTACGACCACACCAAACCCGTCAACATTCTCGGTCGACACCGACGCCGCCGAAGATCTGACTCCCATCCGTTTCCCAACAGGAGCTGACCGGAGTGGCGAGCTCAGATTGACCGGGCACGACCAAGGCGGTGCGAGCGACATGGCTCACCGCAAAGACTCGATCTTTTGATCCAAAGACGACAACCAAAAGCGTGGTGGGAGAGCTAAGGGTCAGAGTTCGTGGCCAAGCGAAGTGATGCGCGTGCGCATCGGATTTGCTTCGTTGAATGAAAGTTGCAGAAGCAGGCGAGCTGGGCAGGCACGCTATGTGAAAGCGCCGCCGCACATGTTGAGCATAAACAAATAATAATTGAGAAAGCCATGGAGATTGACCACGGAAGGTTTGATTTGTCGTATCACAGGAAAAAAATTTGTCAAATATCTTGGAGAGGATCGATACACGTAATTGTATTCTGCAAGGAAGATGATACACATACGTAGGCGTGTGCGTTAGAGGAAATAAACAGGTTGACTGTTTCTTGTTCATCATGCACTACCGATTAGCTCATGGCGTCTGGGATGTTAGATCGGTTACAAACTTTTGTGTGGATCCATTAATTGATGCCACGATTGAAAACGAAACGGGATTGTCATTACTTCGCTCATAATTCATACCTTTTTCTTCTCATCAAACAAAATCTAAAAAGTATTGGAGTCATAATTATTATACGAGGGATCTCACCGTTACCTTAGTTTTTTAATTTTCGGGTAGTTAAAAGGAAATTAGAGTTAAGACTTTAAAATTACGGTGATTCTAAAAATTGTATTTATAGTTTCTAAATACATGCATTTGCCCCATCGTTATTTCTTTCAATACTTAAAAACTTCACGTGATTTTAATTTTTAAGGTAACATATAATGTCTAGGGTTACTAATTGAGTGGAGTATTTAGTATTCTACTTGGTTCGACTTGAAACTCCACATTTAAATACTCGAACTTAAACTCGACTCGAATTTAAATCCTATGAGCCAAGTTTGAACAAAGCGGTGTTGGATTTGATTCAACTCGATTATAACTCGAACTCGACTTTAAATCAACTCTTAATTCGGCTCGAACTTGACTTAATAAAATAATATAATAATATACATACTATTATTTATTTATTCAAAATATATTTAAAATCATAAATAAATATTATTATTAACTACATAATAAATGATAATAGAGGTGGGGGTATTTTATTTTTATTTTTTTTCTATTAAAATTGAGTCATTCTTTTAATCGAATGATCTGGATTAAAGTTTGGGATATAAATATCATCTGCCCCACATTAAAATAGCCTTTATATATATAATAATAAATTTAGTTGTAACTAGTTATATTTATTTATATATAATATAATAACAATATAATGTAATAACTTAAATGGTAAGTCATTACATTAATCATTTAGAGGTTGTGCGGTTTGGCTAGCTCATTTAGCGGCCTTCATAGTGCCACCATATATATGCAACTTACCGCTTTAATTTTTAATTTTATAAATACATACCCATTAAATAATAAGGTAAATTCTAAGTATATGATATCTTAGAAATTAATTCTATTTTTAATGATAGAGTCTAATTTATTGAGAAGATAAGTTACCATATTTTTTTAAAAAAAATTATTGTATTTTTATTGGTCAAATCTCTTACTTTTAATTTGGACTTAAATTTTAGTTCATTTTTTATTAATAAGTGTAAAACCCGTGATTCAAGTTACGGTTTTATAGTCATTAGCCGATCGGTTCAGCCGTCGATTCGAGTTGAGTGTATTTTAGAACACGTGTACTGATCCGATGCCGGTCACGTGTATGAGGTATGAGGGGTCATGTGTACCCAAGTATGTGATGACAACATCATGAATGGGCAGAGAATGAGTTATCAGAATATATGAGAGTATACGGTTGATGGTTTTAGATTTCTTTATTTTTTGACTATAGAAATAGTTTTAGGCCGTTTACCGCGTCAAGATGAGTTATGGGGTAGTTTGGGTGGGTTATTAGTTATAGAGCATGTCATTTGGATGTGGTGATGATTATTTTATTTTATGGGATTTTCCCGATTTTTTTAGATTTTTTTTAGAATTTATTACGAGTTAGTTATCATTTTGACTCGAGTCTGAAGCGAGTCAATACTTATTTACGAGACTTGCCACTGAGGTATAATACCTCTTCCCCGAAACCCTCCCTCACCCAAACCCTCGCCATGTGTAAAAACCACGAAAATAATAACAACAATAATTATTATTATAATTTATAAATAAATAAAAATGAAAATTTACAGCGAGGAACGAGTCATTATTTTTAAAATTTCTATGTTTAGGGTCCATTTAACATAATTATTTTAATTTCTGTCTATCGAGTCATTTTTAGGCTCGAGTAAGATTTGATTTTCAACGGTCTAAATTCGAGTTTTTTCGTCCATACGATATACCGATATGTGGGTTCCACTACAATTGTTGGAATTCCAGATCGTGCCACGTGGCAAGATCTGA
>JAVDBV010060533.1:0-12176 GCA_032619315.1 Piper longum
GGGGGCTGGCCGGGTAGGTGGGCGGGCGGGTGTGCAGGCGGTCGGGTGTTTCGATGTGGGCAGTAGGGCAATGTAAATCCAGGCAAACGGGCGGGCTAGTGACATGGGCTTGGGATGGTAGATCTGGGCTGTTAGATCAAAATGTAACGGCCCAAATACAATATGGCGTAAAAAATACTTTCTATATCATATGAAATATATATATATATATATATATATTAAGTACTAATTATGGAAAGATAAAGATGGTTTTTGGTGGGACATACTATTGAGAAAGAAGAATATTGTTGATAATGTGAGGAAGGGTATATACAAGGAGAAGGTCCTGAGTATTGAAGTAGCTAATCAACAAGGACGTGAGAAGGCTGGCGTTTATTATTGTGAATGAATTATAATTAAGGACGTCAAAAGAAATTATTTATTGAGAAAAAAGCAATGCTTACACAAGCCAATAAATTTTATTTTCTGTTCGCCCATTTGTTGGCTTGCTGTAAAAAACATGCTTTAAACTATATATAAGATTTATCAAAAAAACTATATATAAGATAATAATATATAATTGACTCGGGAGAAATGTACATGTTTAGAATAAAATATCTCTATATAAATTGGCATGTGTGCACGTGTATGCGTGTGAGAACGTACATATTATATCCAGGTGGAAGTGGAGAGATCGAGAGAGGGAGAGGGGGGCAGGTGGTGATAATTGATCAGAGGAATGTCTGTATTGACGACGAAAGAAAGAAGAAGACAAGAGAGAGAGAGAGAGAGAGAGAGAGAGAGGAACGACGAAGACAGAAAAAGACCGAAAGAAAGAAGAGGGAACGCACAGCCATCTCTTGCAATGCCCTAAACCAACGCAATATTTGCCCCCCTCGTTGTTCCCATTTTCATTTGGTGACTCCTCCACTCAGCTCCTCCTCATAACTCTGATCCCTCTCCTCCCTTCCTTCTTATTTCTCTGCGTACATAGACCCGCCCATCCTTCATCTTTCCCCGTTTTAACTTTGCACACCAGGCCCACAATGGAGGAGCCCTCAAATCCCATTCATCAAATCCCCTCACATTAATATTTCACCCCTTCCCTGCATTATTAAATCCACGTTGTGTTTATGCGTTAATACAAGATTTATCGTAACAAACCCAACCGTGCTGATACTATGTAATATATGTCCTAGCATGCAGCTCAAAATTAAGTGCGACTTTGTTATAGAGTAAATCAACTGTGTAATTTTGGACAGTCGGGCCCACACATGCACGCAACAAATCTGCAGATCGGTACAAATAATATTGTAAGAAAAGAAAATCACCCCCCTTGTTTTGTGTGGAAAACGGGTCGGGCAAAAGGCGGGCAGCCGCGACCGAGCTGTGTCATCCGGGTCCAGTACGGAGGAGGATCCGATTGGAGGGAGGGGTGCCGGTCACCAGGCAACAGCGAGAGAGGGGGAAATGGGGTGCAGCCAGGGGGGACAGTGGGGTGCAAGCTGCCTGGATGCCGAGTGCACCACCCAGCTGCTTCCCCATTGAACGACCCCCGTCAACTCACCCCATTGAAAAGCCGCCCAAACGGGCTTTTCTACAATTCTTAGATGGACATCGAGAGAGAGAAGCCATTAAGGCCATAGCTGCAAAGGTGTCTGCTCTGGTATTTTTATAGCTTTGGATCGTTGCTCTCTTTTCCTTTCTTTTTCTTTCTTTCTGCCCTGATTGCGTTTTATGAAAAGAAAAAGGGTTGTCATTCATCATTTTGAATGGTTTCGTCTTGCTTGCCTGAGTCATGTAAAAATAAATATGGCCTATCTTTTCGTCCTACCTCTTTCCCTCTCGCTAAGTCGGAACAATCTGATCTTTTCATGCGTTACATTTTTTTGTCTTTCCCTCTCGTTATATACGGTGATTATACATAAGTTAATCCCCACTGCATACGTTTCAAGTTATAAGTGCAAATGCCGGGAAGAGTAATGAGCTAGCTAGGAAATGAATATATTTCGAATTAAGGCCAAAGTGGAATTCGTGTGAATAGTAAATGAATTTTGTTTAAGCTATAATCGTACATCGCTGTACCTACTCTGGATGAACAATATAAACTAATCAGTTGATAATAGTTTAAACTTTGGCTCTTGATAAACATCTCCTCATTAATGTAAAGTCGATAAGCAGACGCAAAGAGAAAGCATTTCCATGTTTGCACGAATCGCCCATCCTTTTAAATTAATGTGATTTGCTAATTCCCAATATTTAATTATGTGATGTCCTCTAAGAGCTCAATAGAGACAAGTTCGTATCATATGCATAGACATTGGAACCTCGTATACGTTTCTGGCTACGACTCTTAAATTACTAGTTACTAAACTTGCTTGCCATAAACTAGTTATAAATAAATATTCAAATTAATAATATCATGAGCAAGAAGGATGTGAACTGCAATTGCAAGTTTTATCCACGCAGTATTTTTTCAGGAATTAAGTAGTGCGCACAGTGTTTAAGTGGTCCTAATCTTGTATTTCTTACCTACTTTTGGCATGCAATAATTTTGTTTGTGGAGCTTACGAGATTTGCTCAGATTGGCCAAGGGAGGATAAAGCATATTTTGGCCACCATCATCCCTTTTGTATCTCCCCCCATCTTGCAATTCTTTTACTTACAATATCAATGGTGTACTTCTCATATGGGGAGATCAGCAGTAGTTTGGCCAGTTAATTAATACTTGTTTACATCATTTACATTGTGGATAAATCATAATATAATTACCACTCAACTTTCAAATGTGGTGTCTAATTGTAGTCGCAGATGTCGTCTACGGGCAAATCCTCGCCTCCTTTACAGAGAGAGTGGAGATGTTTTAAATTGCGTTGAGTGGGTTCTGGATTTGCCTCGGATCAGGTTTGCACGCATTCTAGTGTTGTTTGCTTACGTACTAATACTGAGAGAAGGTTCTAATCCACTAACCAAACATGAGAGTCATGGTTCAAAAAGAAAGGGGTTAAGACGTCCTTTAACTTAATTGAGAATCAATTATTTTGCTAAAGACTTGGCGTTGGAGATTGAGACAGTATTTGGACGTCATCGTCACGAGGGGTGTCGCAGCCGAACTAGCGCAGAGGCCGACCTCCGGCGCAGGCGTGCCGATGGCACCGTCGGCCATGGGTGGGGGCATTTCTACTACATCTAATAAGTGCCAGTCCATGGTTGCGTTGAGGTTCCATTTCCTGGTAATGGGCCTGCTTCATTGGCTAGCATCACTTTGTCCTACATTTCCTTGTTGACAACTGTTCAACATGTACCAGCAGTCTAGCCCAGACCACCCAATGTGCAGGTTGTTCTCTACATCAATCACCATCTTATAGAACTAATTTTTTTTAAAAAAAAATTTGAGGTTTAAGTAAAAAATTATTCCTGTATCAAACTATAATAGATGGTGTTGAGATCCTCGTGAGCTGTTGTAATATTTTTTCGTAGTATTGATTTGTAGAATTTGAGATTAAATGGAATTTTTTTATTGAAAACAATACCTATTTGGTTAGGTATTGAGATCTTCATTAGATAGTGTACTAATTGTTTAATTTGTTTTTTTTTAAATTGTTTAATTTGGTGTTGGATGCTACAATAGTATAACAACTGACGAGCTAGAGTGAACCAGAGACCTCTAACTCCTTCAAAGAGAGAAGGTAAATATGCTATCAATGAAATTACGAAACCACCATGGGGTGCTCAATTTTACTTACATTATATATGCGATTTTATCTTCCAAAAAATTTACAATTTCACATTCTTATTGCATGGAAAAAAATTACAGTGTCCAGCTTCTTCTGGTGATGGGTATTACAGGATTTGGATTCATGAATTGAAATGGAATAAAGACCATAAATCAAGGCTGTGAATCACTAAAAAAAAAAGGGAATATTTGGGCAATTAACTTGAGAAAAAAATAGAAGAAAATGAGCCAATACAATTAGAAATGTAAATGGTTATTAAGTTTATCGATTTCCTAATTGTTTTAAATTAAATGAAATAAAAATAGTAAAAATGTTGCTTGCCGTTTAAGAAAATGGTAAAAAAAAAAAATAATTTAACCAAGTCAATTTTAAACATAAATAATTGCAGTAGAGAGAAGGCTCTACCACAAACAAATTACCGATTTAATCGAGAATTATTTAGCCATTTTACATATAACTATAAAATTCATCTTTACCAAAGTTTTTTCCTAATTTGTAACACTAATTTGCCAAGGTTTGGACAATTGAAATATTTTTATATCTTGTGTGTCAAATTGTTTTAAATAATTGTAATTTTTAACCTACTTAATATTGTGGTTTTACTTAATATTATGGTATAGGATGTGTAGAATGGTGAAAATTTGACCGTATATTGACAAAACAATGAAAGCTTAGTTACAGTAGAACCTTGTAAATTATGTTAATGGTATGTGGTTATGATAAAGGATATTAATCGAGCTATTTATAGCCCTAGATGCAGCATCCTTAATGCGGCAGAGCAAATAGGTAGAAACAATAACAGGCAATTTTCTTGTAACCCTAATGCAGCCTTAAGATATGGTCACCGCAATCAATAATTAAATGTGGGTACTTGTCTCAATAACAATTAACTTCACCATGTAATAACACCTTGTCAAAGCCAAGTTAAATCGTCAGGAATGCATAGGTACGCAAGAATGCCACCCTGGATCTGATAATTAATATTCTTCAAAAAATTATAGAAGTTAATTGTTGGCATTAGGTTTCTTGCACATCAATTACTTTCAATACTAGTAAAAATTTGTTGAAAATGAAAAGGTGCATTTCTATGATTGAAGTTAGGATTAATTTTTCTCCATTTTTTCAGTGTTCTTTTTCTTCTGAATTATTTTCGTCCAAACTGCCACAATATGACATAAAAATAGAGTAAATGAGATACAAGCTATTTTGTATGTACAATTACATAAATCGGAACTACCTTGGGTATCCACGTCCAACTTAGTCCATGCAAAAATAAGAGATTCCAAAACAAAAACTAATTTTTTTTACTCTAGGAAAGTTCAGAAAATGTAATGTGATGAAAATCGAGTCGGCCATCGTCACATTACTCTTAATTATATAGTTGTTCACGCATCAATTTGGGGTGTTTTGTATGAACATTTATTTTCGGACCAACATTCACATTAAAATTATATGCCGTTTACAATATTTTCATTAAAGAATGTTAATGAGTATTAATGAAGACCTAGGCAAGACCAGTCGGTGTACATTTAAAATTTATTAATAATATATATTAAAAATGTATAAAGCTAAATTATACAAATTAATAACTATGGGATTAATTATTATTTTTTAATACAGATGTATGGCGTTCACGTAAAAAACCGTCAATGTTAAACGGCTCTAGAATTATCATTATTTTTTTGATAAATATCAAACGATTCCAGTTCCATTGGACATTCTGCAGAGTACGGCGAAAATTCCATAGAAGGCACAGCTAAACATGAGGACATAAATTTATAAAAGTAAATTAGATAATGTTATCTGTAGAGCGCCTTAGGGCATAGATAACACATGAGATGGATTGCAATCTCTATTTCTCTTCTCCCTAAAAAACAATATATTCGAGAAGAAAAAAAAACATAATACCCTCAAAATTTAAGCCATATGTAGCTTGCATCCAATCAAATAAGCATGCCAGAAACACCCCCTCTCTTTTTGTCTTAGAATCATTACGTTTTATTAAGAATAAATATTTTAATATCAATCTTATCGATATCATATCATTGATTTCATGACCATAATTTTATTCAAGTTCATATCATTCTACTCCACCTTCTTTCTGGCTATCCTCTCCACCCACAACTCACAATGTCAAAATTATTCTTTTGACGTGTTCTTCGTCGCTGCACTCTGTGCTTTGTATGGTTTTTAAAATAAAATAAAATGGAAAATTTCCAACAAGGATTAGCGCAGTCATATAAGTTAACGCAGCAGCAATACCTGGCAGACATCGACGACTCTTAACGATGATCACTCCCCCGCGCCTTCCCACTCTCATAATCAAGGTCATCGGTTGGCAACTCAGACCTGCAAACAGGGCAGGTGTTTCGAATCCTTAGCCACGGAAGGATACACTCTTCGTGATAATGGTGTAAACATGGCAGCTTCTTGGCCTTGTCGTCCAGCGATAACTCATCCTTGCACACTGCACACGAGGTGTTGTTCTTCTCCACATACGATTGCGTCAGAACCACCGACGAGAGGCTGTCGATGACAGATTTAGCCGCCGGAGGGCGGCCCTTGATGGAAATGATCTCATCAGTGACTTGACCAAACCCGTGGATGTAATCAAAGGCTTGATCCGGAAAAGAATCATGTTCCACTGCTAGCACATTGCTCTCAACCTCCAAGAAATCTACCCAATCCCGAATGGTTGATATACCCTCCTCAACACCGTTGTCGTCGCCAATGTGATACGTATCCCCATTACTGACTCCCAAGAAAACTTCCCAATCCCTCCCTTCGGTCTCCTCGCCGGTGTTGCCGCCACCGGCGTGGAAGGGAAGGAGGTCCATGGTCGTCGAAACAACCGATCTCTCATCGTCTTCATCCGCATCTTCAATCACCGCGCTCAACACCCTCCTATCTATCAACTCCCAATCGAGCTCCTCGCAAGACGGGTGATCCCGAGGGTCGTCCTCCCGGGGACAGTCCCAGCAAAGCGGCGGGCGACCGTGCTCGGAACCATCGGCCGCCACCGCAATTTCTCCGGCGTCTTCTTCCCCTGATCCCAATCCAACCGACCTCATCAAATCGATTCCGGTGACCGATCCAAACCCTAGCCGCAATTCCAACGAATCCGAACCATCAACCCCCCCTAACTCGTCATCCGCAACGAAAGCTTGCATGCTGGCGGCACCGATCGAATAGATCTCATCCTCCACCTCGTCCTCCATGTCCAACGAACCCGTCACCATAATCTCAAAACCAGGCTCGACCCTTTCCAACCCCACAGACGGCCAAAACCCTGGATCAAAGGCAACGCCCGCCCCACCCGAACGATCAAACAAATCAAGTTCCAAACTCACCATGGATCCCACTTCCTCCCCTTCGTCGAAGACACCCCTGTTCTCCAAGTATCGCGCCTCTCCCGCGACAATCTCATCGACGAAAAAGTTGGCCGAGGGGACGAATCGAGGTCGGGGGCCTTCGTCGCCGTGGGGATACGGTCGGGGAGGTCCGCAGGCGATGTAGTCGTCGGAGAAGGAAAGGAGATCGGCCATGATCGGCGGTGGGATCTGAATTTGGGGTGAAGTTGGGGAAGAAGAAGAGGCCCCCTTTCGTTATGTTTACAACTCTTCTTCGTTTCGGACGCTATATGTCCGAGATCGATTATTGGCCAGGTCCTTTTTACCCGCTTGTCCGAATCTTGTCCGAATCATGTCGTCCCTTCGTCTACCTCTTCCTTCCAAATTTCCGGCTACTTTGCCCTCTTCTTCAATGACGGCGACGTCGACGGCGGCGGCACTTCTAAGTCAGCAAGGTCGACAGCGGTATGAGCTTCTTCTTTTTTTTCTGATTATAAGTAGCCGTTGTTTGTTTTTTTTTGGATTTGTTGTCGTTTCCATCCGGATTGGGTGATGATGGTTCCTTGGATGGCTTTGTTGATGACTGATGCATCTTTTTAGGCAGAAAAATTTTCAGTTTTGTTTCTAATGTGTCTGAATCTCTGACCTCGTTCTCAAATATGTTGCAATTTCTGACGTTGTGAAGCTAGGTCTTTGTTGAAGCTTTTGCTTTTTGCATTATGCGAAGTTTTTAATGGAGAGTGGTTATGTTGTTTGTCGGGTTAGGATTGATGGAAATAGATGATTCTCGATGACTTACCTGGATTAGTGGTCTTAGTTTTTTTTGTTTTTTTAAGTAAATAGATTTAGCAGTTTTCTAATTTTTTAGCTCTTGTTAGCTTTTTCATGAAGCGAGAAGACCTAGGGGATTAGATGATTTTGTGTAACTTCTTGTTCTAGATTAATTCCGTTATATGATGGCTGGTTAAACACTTAATGTTTACGTGAAAACTATTTGGGACGTATTAGGGTTAACATGTGAAAAACTAGCTGTCGCCCCGAATGGATGGATGATGATTTTTATCGATTTTTTGTATTGGAAAACCTCTGAATTAACCAGTAAATGTAGTTTTGGGGTAAGAGTATCTCTTTTTGAAAAAAAAAAAATCTTGTTACTAGTTGAGTTTAATTTGTTAACTTGTTATACGTCTTTTAATTTTCTTACAGAAAATGTCGGGTTATGATAATGTTGTTGGTGGAAAGCTGAAGTTGAAGGGGAAAGCTTTGGATGTAAAAGCTGGAGGTGTGAAGAAGAAGAAAAAGAAACACGAGTATCATTATGAGAAAGCGTCTCAGGTTACAAAAGATGATCCCTCAGCAGGTTTGTCTTTTGGTTAATTTTTAACTGTCCTTTGTTTGCTGTAAAAAGTTCTGTAGCTGACTTTGACACATGTATTGTAGAAAAATTTTATTTTATTTCATCTAATTTTTTTGACCCTTAAAAGAGTAAGGAGTTTATGTCCAAAAAAAAAGTAAGTAGATTTCTCGAAATTTATGGTTGGGTGGTTTTGCCCTGTATCATTTGCCCAGGAAACCTGCTTTTGGATTTAATTCATTTTGCTAAATACTGCTTTATTGCTGTACATCATGTCTCACATATTAGTAGCTAACAGTGTCATATATTAACTGATGCCTTTTAGGTGGAACTACAGCTTTGAAAACTGACTTGGCAGATGACCTAGATGAAGCTGACAACTTGGCCAATGAAGAGCAGCGGCCAGCACATGACGATCATCTCACCCCAGCTGAGAGGCGTTACATTGAAGAACGGATGAGAATTGACACCAAAAGGCTCGCAAAGACGTCTGACAAGTCACACCGTGACCGGATCGAGGAGTTTAATCAATATTTGGCAAATATGAGTGAGCACTACGATATCCCTAAAGTGGGTCCTGGATGAACAGTCGACTTGGTGCAAGCTTTACTGAAAGATTAAGGCTGTTTTGGCATATTTCTCTATTAGTTTTCTCTAAATGGCCTTGGTCATATCTATTTTCACTTTAAGCAGGGGTGTACTTGTGACCAACTTTTAATGTCACTCCCTGGCAGCCTGTATGTTAAGCTTCAATGTGAGTGTTCCGTTTTTTATGCTACTTATACATTTTGCACTTGACGAATCAAAAGTGTTGTGTAAAATCTTCTTTGGCACTCTCCTTCTATGCCATTTGACATATACAACTTACAAGACATGGGCAATGCCATGGCAGGTTAAATTCTTATACAAGTCTTTTTGTCTTTTCACTTTTTTGCGTAGAATGGCGAACACTTGGAATACAACTTGGCTGGAACTTGCCTATATATTGCCAGTTGAACCGATTATAACGTGTACCCCTTAAAAAGTTAATCAGATGTGGTCTCTCGTATTTAAAACTTTGATCTGCACACCTTCCTCCGCTGCCGTGCAAAGCTCAATCTTCACCTGCCATCCCATTCCATCTTGCCGCATATCGCCCATAATCTTGTAGTATTGCATGAGAGTACTCGGCTCCGGCTGCAAAACATACCCTGCCATGGTGGGAAGGCCCAAGGAAACTGTTTGTCAGTGATATTCCTGGGTGTTAATATCATACTTTTGAGATATCCCGGCCCATGAAATATGGGTGACACTTCACGAATTATTGCAAATCATAGAAAGCATCTTTATCAAACCTAAAAGTTCAGTATAATTAGGGCTGATGACTGGCTAAAAGATGGACTCACAGAGTTGAGGTACCTCAGGAAGTTGGTACTAAAAGGAAATTTGAGCTTCCATGCCGAGTCGCTATCAAGCAATATTAGAGAGTAGCATGCCCTTCAATCTTCAATTTATTGAGTGGACAAAGAAACACAATCATCACAATCACAAGGCAGAACTGCACCATTTGTACAAGTCGCATCTACCAGGGAGCAGCGCATGAACAGCTTGCCTTTGGGAGGACATATATGCTTTGAAATTATACAGATTTGTGCATGACCCCTCTTGTAACCCTTCAAGATTTACTAAACCTTCAGAAGCCAAAGTTGACATCGCAAATGTCTTGTTCTTGTGGAATGGTTAAGTCCTTGAATGGAGTAGAGTCTTGAAATTAGTGAAAGGAGCAATCCTGAACCTTAAGCGCTTCGTCATAGATCAGTACCTGTTTGAAACCTTCATCTCAGGGTACAACATACGCCTTGGGGGTGGAAGTCTTATCATGGCATCCAAATCAATAGACCAGCAGCATGACTCTTCAAAAAAATCCCAATCCAGAGATGTATGACGCCTTAAGTTTTAGTTGGGAATTAGTGAAATAGAGCACGCTGTTCCATATCATCTGCTTTGGATGGTTTCCTTCGACAGCACTTTGTTCCAGCAATTGCCAATGGCGTACGTGTCACAAAAGAAAAACATGAGCAATGTAAACTAAATCCAGTAGTCCACTCTTAAGCCTATCAACAAAAATACCAATACAGTATATTTCAGCTACTCTTTCTTTTTAAAAAAAATTAAAAGTTAAAGCTGTCACATGCATTATCAAAGAAATAAAAAGCAGATGCAGAAGTCTTACTTTCAAGAGGTAAATGCCTCAAGTTCTGGACGCTTTTGATGCTAATGTATAAATGGTAGGGATCCCCTAAAAATAAGGACACTAGCCTCATATTCGTGAGACATTTCCTGTAGAAGGGCATTCAGCCATTCAAAAACTTCAACTCGGACTATAATTTAGGCGGGTCTACAAATCCTCCGCCATGCTGCAGTTAGAGTTACTTCATTTGGTTCTGTCCTTTCTCACCAAGTTTTCCAAAATTCAACGAATTAAACATGAATTTAGCAAACTTCACAAGTGATCACTTCAAATAATTAACGACTACTGATTCAATTTTCACTAACGATAAAACCAGCCACAACTCCAAAGGCAGTTCAACAAATTTTTGGTCGATACGATAAAAAAATTATGAAAGAATACCTTCAGTTCACGATAAGTTTTACACAATCCAGAATCACTTAATTGTAACAAAAGGAAATGATCCATTAGTCTCCTCCTGATTCAGTAAAGTTGTGAACAAAAAAAAATGAACGATTTTGGATCAAAACACACTCAGTATTTTTACAGAAAGTTGACTTAGACTCCAACAATTATATAAGAAGAATAAAACCTAATCTTTAAAGAGTACTGTGTAATATACAAAAAAAAATCGACAATTAGATATACTTGACATGTTAGATGCAGATAGAGCCCCCCTTTGTGGATGTTCCTTGCTTCCTACCACTTGTTCCAAGAATGACTTCAAGCAAACCAGACCAGTTCCTACAAATGGAGTACCTTAATATTGAACAAAAAGAAAGCACGTCTCTCCCCGCAACCTCATACAACAAAACAAAGCTAAACCAAGATGACCAGTCTGGACTCTGGATAAAGCAAGATTTGAAAGGTCAGGATGACAATGTTGTTGAAATTCCTTTGGCAGTAGAGGAACAAGACAGAGTTGGGGCTGCAAATGGCAATGCAAAATTGAACATGTATCATTATAATTAATTAGCCATAAAGGACTCAAAATGACGAAGTCATTCATGTTGTATGGGATTGAAAAAATCCCATCGGTTTGGGAGGGAAGTGGGGGAGGAGCTCTCTCCCTATATATAGAGCTCCTCCCCTTCTTTAATTTTTCATCCCAACGGTAATCCTGAATTACCTACTTCCCTTTCTACGTGTAGTAATTGTCTTTTCTACCATTGGTAATTCTCTCTCTTTGTAATATTTCTTTTTAGTGAAATATTATTTTCATAGTGTCCGAGGATGTAGGCAATTGCCGAACCTCGTTAAATTCTGGTGTTTGTTCTTTTCTTTTCGTGTCTATTTAATAGCTATTGTCGGGTATAGTTGGTGTTAATTATTGTGCTATTTATATTACTTGTCTTGATAAAATTCTGTCTAGGAGTTGGTTTTTAAGCGGATTATCGTGTCCCACCAACTTTCCTGGGAATTTTATCTTGGGGTAATTATTTAGTACAATAGTTTTCACGCTTGTCATCTAGGTAATAATTCTCACAGTGAACTAGTTATCTTTAGTGAAAATTACCCGTTTTTCACAACAATTAGTATCAGAGCCA
>JAVDBV010060534.1:0-11678 GCA_032619315.1 Piper longum
TTTCTCTTTAATGAAATATTATTTTGGTAGTGTCCGAGGACGTAGGCAATTGCCGAACCTCGTTAAATTCTGGTGTCTTGTTCTTTTCTTTTGTTGTCTATTTAATAGCTATTGTCGGGTATAGTTGGTGTTAATTATTGTGCTATTTATATTACTTGTCTTGATAAAATTTTGTCTAGGAGTTGGTTTTTAAGCGGATTATCGTATCCCACCAACTTTCCTGGGAATTTTATCTTGGGGTAATTATTTAGTACAATAGTTTTCACGCTTGTCATCTACGTAATAGTTCTCACAGTGAACTAATTATCTTTGGTGAAAATTACCCGTTTTTCACAATAGACCCGACCAATCCTATTCTTAAAAACCAGGTATCTCATCTATGATATAACTAGTCATTTGAACTGTAAAAAACATTTTCACAATGAGTACACTGTGATAATCAAGAGCGTCGTTATATACAATTAGTCAGTATGAGCGTTTGTAGAGTAAATCTGTCAGGTTGATGACAAGTACCAGTACTCAGTGGACAACAAAGATGGAGGCCTTCATGGCTGGATCAGCTCTGGACCTTATGTTGGCTTTTGGGTAATCTTCCCAAGCAATGAATACAGGAATGGAGGCCCAACCAAGCAAAACCTTACTGTCCACACTGGACCAGCTGCTCTTGCGGTAAGAGCAAGAGATTCAAGACACTGAAAAACGGATGGGAAAAGAGAGAAAGATAATCTTTGTTTGTTCATAGTTACAGATGTTTCATGGCACTCACTATATTGGGAAGGATATAGTGGCTAGTTTCATTGAAGAAGAAGCTTGGAGAAAAGTATTAGGGCCCATATTCATATATCTCAATTCAACTCCAAATCTGTCTGATGTCCATGACTTGTGGATAGAAGCAAAGAAACAGGTACATTCTCCAGTTTGCTTTTTATTTTTACTTACATCGTATAGTAGTTTGTCTTCAATTTCGATGCGCGAATTCATTTCTAGAATATTGTCACTTGATTATCACTCCTTATTTCTAGAAGCTGGCAGAGGTGACAAACTGGCCTTATGACTTTGTTTCTTCTCTCTATTTTCTAACTGTTCAAGAGCGTGGTTCAATCTCCGGAAGATTGTATGTTCAGGACAGGTGAATTTCGTATCAAACGTGGAAAAAATTATGTTGGTGTTTTCTATTATTTATGTTTTTGATGGAATTTACTCTATCAATACAAGTAGTATCTGATTCATAGTTGTATGATACTTATATTGATGGAATTTAGTCTAGTGTCTGATGCATAGTTGTATTCATAACCATTGGTCTCCAGATATGTTTCACGGGGTCTTATAGTTGCCAAATCTGCCTATATTGGCCTTGCTGCTACAAAAAACGAAGGGTCCTGGCAAACAGAAAGCAAGGTAGTATAGTCTACAGAAATTTTAATACCGATGCCTTGGGAGTTAAAATTGAATTTTCACTTCTGGTTGAACACGATGTCTGGCTTTGCGACGACTTATAGAAATAGACTATGTAGAAAATAAAATACTGAATTGGACACAGTTTTTTCCTATGTAGGGGTATCAATTTTGGGTACGAACAGATTCAGAAGGAGCATTCACCATTAAGAAAATAGTCCCAGGAGTTTATGCTGTTCATGGTTGGGTTCCAGGTTTTGTGGGAGACTATCTACATGATGCTCTTGTCACAATCTCAGCTGGTATCTAACAAAACAGCAGTGAAAGTTTTTGTAGAAAAAATATTATTACTAGTTTATCAAGAAATAATAACCTTTTGGCATCTACTGATGGCTTGAGCATTTTGGAGATAGGATCAGAAACAGAACTTGGAAACTTGATCTTTAGTCCACGAAGAGATGGTAGAACTATATGGGAGATTGGATATCCTGATCGTACTGCTATTGGCTTCTATGTTCCTGATCCATATCCTCAATACATCAACAAGTTATACGTTAACAGCCCAGAAAAGTAAAAGCATATATACAATAAATTTTCCGTAGAATGATTTTCAATGCATGCAACACAAAGCTGAAATAGAATCTCCCTACATTTGTATTTACAGTTCTTGCTTTTCTTTAAGCAAAGGTATTGATGCAGGTACAGACAATATGGACTATGGGATAGATACACAGATGTACATAATACTTCCGATCAAGATTTCACAATTGGGGTGAATGATCCGAAAAGGGATTGGTTTTTTGCACATGTGACTCGGTAAAAAACAGCAGTCCCTTCCCTTTTTTAATGCATATGTACCTAACTTTCATTCTTCCCGCTAGGAAAAATGGAGTTCTATTCTATGTGAAGAGAACTATCACCCTATCAAATTGTCCTCGTTTATTCGTAGTAGAAAACTAGTTGTCCATGTGTTATTGAATAGCTATTATTATTTTCTAATAACTTGAGTTTTTGAGACAAGTACTTAAACTATCCTCATCTTTTTAATAGAAAAGTGAGAATTTTACAAACCCTTTTGCATGTTGCAAAAAGTTGGAGTGTTTTACAAACATTTTAGCTTTGTTACAGAAAGATTGTAGCTCACCGAAACCATAAACCTTGGTCACAGGAAAACTGCGCCAAAAGAATACTCACCGACAACATGGACAATCAAGTTTAACTTAGATGAAATTACTACTGGCATTTACACTCTGAGATTGGCTGTAGCAGGATCCAATCATTCATGGCTTCAGGTAAATTATTATATATAGAGCTCTATTTTGTCCTGCTTGTCCTACCGTGTTTTTTCAAGTACATCTTGTGTGCTTTAAAATCAGATCAGAGTCAACAATCCGAATGGAGAGACAGTGTTTGAATATTTTGACATGGGTTCAGACAATACAATTGGTCGACATGGAATCCATGGCCTTTATAGGCTACTAAATATCAATATCAAATCTTCACTACTACTCAAAGGAGATAACGCCATGTTTCTGGCACAGGCTAGGGGAGGAAATGAACTCCTTGGATTGTACTATGATTATATAAGGCTCGAAGGCCCAACAAAGTCCAACACGTAAATTTTGATCTTAGTTGTTAAAGTCTTTTTTTTCCCAAGCAGTTGTTCGAAGTCTAATTGATGTTTTATAATGTTATGAATTCAAATGTTTTGTTATGCTATGCTTTCAGTAAACCGGCTGCGAGCAAGATATATTTGCAATGCCAACAGTTAAAATGCTCCTTTTCTTTCCCAAAGCAACATGAAACAGTTAAAATGCTGCTGCTGCTGCTTGAATATGTAAAATTTTCATTTCGCTTGGCAAAATAAAAACTTAAATTACAGTGGCATGAAAGATGGACAATCTGCACGGCCTCATGGATAAGGTACGTTGCATTAATTTATTTCCCGACAAGATATACGTTAAAGCTACTAGCAAAAATTGGATTTTGACACAAAAAAGTAAGAAAACAAGTAAAACAGATTAACCAATACACATGATGGAAGTGAAGTTTGAGGGAACTCTTATGCCAATGCTGATTATCCTTACAAATAAACAATCAGACAACCAATAACATTGTCCTTTCGACAAAATTGCCGCAATGTCCACATTTTAGATGTCTCAGCATTGCCCATACTAACAGGTTTGTATCATGGTCTCGTATATTCACCAACTCGAAATTGGTGCAATAATCATTGAAGAGCTTTCACAAAGGCAAGCAGTGAATCGGCATTCCTCTTCTCGGAGGGGTACTTGATGGGCTTGGAGGTATGCTTGGGGAAGAAGAGGATAGTTGGGAAGCTCCCCAGCTGCAACTCTTTCTGTGCATATGCTTTTTGGTCGCCATCTGCCCGGAATTTCCCCACCTTAACACCAGTCGCGGCCAACTTATTGGCCACCTCAACGTATGAATCTTCCATTCCCTGCTTTGCAATAGTAAAGGTTCGTATCAATCACTGGTCGAAATATTCATAATAGCAGCACAATCATGTTACAAACAAAACCCTTAACGGGAACAATTTCTTACTTGACAAAAGCGGCACCAAGGGGCGTAGAGCACAACCAACCATGGATTCTGCCGGCTCTCCAGTCGGGCCAAGTTCTCAATTCCTGTTCTGGTCAGGTTCACAACATTGTCAGTGGTGATAATATCGGTAATCTCCACCTCAGTAGCCGCAGCTCCGTTACCATTCCCATTTAGGTGAGCACCATTCTCAACTGTTCCAATGTTACCCTTGTGAAGGCCACACTCCTTGGCCTTGGCATCCTCCCACCACCATCTTCCCTCCCTCTCATGCTGACCCGGTAGAACAGGCCTCGTGCAAGGCTCACATCCGATGGAAACGTACCCCTATCAACCATAAAAACACAAACCATCAGTCACACCAATCAGAAACGCTAAAATGAACATATAATGCAACGAATCTTGTGAGAACTGATAGCAACCTGTGAATGCAAGGAGTTGACAGGTACATTCATGGTTCTGAGGAAGTTCCAGATATCCTTCCCATCAACATTAGCAACAGGGTTCCACTTGATCAAACTCCCAGCACCACCATCCATCCCTTCAAAAATAGGATCAACCTGAACCACAGGAATGTGGGCTCTGGTGCCGGGGGACTGGTCCTTCCTCTGGCCGGTGATCCAGGCCTTGAGACCCTTGAGCGCCCTCCTCAAGGGCCGAACCTTCCTCACTCTACAGCACTCCTGGTGCCCATCTTCATAGAAGGAGAAAAGACCTTTGGTTCTCACCAAGGCCTGCACCTCCACCGCATCCGGGAACATATATTCAATGTGGATGTCATAGCGCTTCTCCACATCGTCAAAGAGGCTGTAGGTTTCCGGGTTAAGCCGGCCAGTGTCTAAGCTGAAGACCCTAAACGGCCTGCCTGTCAGCTTAGCATACTCAATCAAAGCCACATCTTCAGCACCACTGCAAACAAAAAGCATAAACCTTTGTCATGAATATACTTTCATAGACAAGAATTTCGAGATGACCAACCAGTTCTTTTTTAGAGTTACAAAAAAAAACACATAATAGCAGCCTAGCGGGATATAAACAATTTTGACTAAAATTAATACCAGACATAGCAGGACTGGAAATAGCCAAGTGACAAATTATTGAATGGCAGACAAAAAATTTCTGACAATTATATGGCCAGCATTTCATTAAGAAAATGACAGGTTAAAGATACATAAGATTATATGCCAGATTCATTCAGTAAACTTTGCTTGGAAAAGGAAACACAGCAATGCTAACTCTGTAAATTAATAATTATTTTTATGCTAGGACAAAAATTAGTATTTAACTAAGATGGATATATCATAAACTACTACTTCTGCTCATGCAATATTATAGAACAAAAGAATTGATCGAACCTCCAAAAGAAAAAAGAAAAAAAAGTTATGACGAACCTAAAGGCGATGGCGATGTCGTTGCCGAATTTCTCAAGTGCACGGTCTATGATTTGCAACGGCGAGGCGTTCTCTAGCTCTTTGGCCAGCGCCTCGTAGTCCTCCTTCTCCACAACCTCTCCCACCTCTGCACCAAACAAATCAATTTTTTTTAAAAAAAATCCACTCTTTTCACCAAAACCGCAGTATAATGAGCTTTTTCTACACCCAGATCAAACCAACACAACTCCAAAAAGCCACAATTCTGATCAATTCATTACCAGAAGCGACGATGGCTGCCGCCTGAGTAACAACCGACTCGACCCGCCCGGGCGGCGCCGCCATGACCACCCCAACCCTCGCCCGTCGACCTCCAGCCTCCACCGGAAACGCCACCCTCTCCACCCGACGCCATGCCCCAAGCTTCACCCCTGTAACGCAAACCAGGTTCAAAACACCGCCATTTTCTAACCAAAAAACCTCAAAAAAATCCAGCACAAGGAGCAGCGCTACCTCCGAGGTCGGGGGAGGCGAAAGAGCGAGAAGAGACGGCATTGGTAGAAGAAGAAGAAGAAGCAGCGGCGGCGAGCGCCATGGCCGATCGTTTGACAATGCTCGGAGGGAGAGGAGTGGGGAAGATAAAGAGGGGCGAAAGTGGTGGCGACGAGGCAGATTCATTGAACCTGGACGGGAACGTCCCGCCGGCCTATTTTGTCCCTGTCGTCGACGTGGCGTATTTTTTATTGGAGCCGGAAAGTGGGAGACGATCTCGCTCCCTGCAATGGTCCCCACCGGGTGGACCCCTCAATGGTCAATATGGAACTAAAAATAATTTTTTGGGGAAAAATAGCAGTAACTGGTCATTTATGGCCAAAAAAATCGATAAATTGTGGCCAATATAAAATATGGCTTTTCCAACGCCGAAAAAAAAAGGTTGTGTTTTTTTCTCCTTTTAAAGCACATAAAAAATTATTGGTTAATTGATGATAGAGAATGAGTTCTGATAAGTCTTCAAACCTAAACTCTGAACACCACCAAGATGGAACCTATCAGAACGCCTTCTTGGGATGAAGTTGAAAAAGGCATTGAATGACGACCATTGATAAAGACTATCAACGGTCATTATTGCGTGAGTCCCCAAATGCGTATTGTGTAGACACACGCAATACCCGAAGCAGAGGAGGGCTTATTCATATGAGATATTTAGGCGTCTTATAATTTTGTGGATCTGCATAATTGGTTCTCAATTAACTTCGCCTTATATTGTGGTCAGGTTTTTTGTGGAGGAAGGGAAGCAGCCTCTACAAATGTGAGGGCTTAGGAATGTAGATTATTCTTCACCCCCAAGTCTTCAGTAACCAATAATAATGGTTAAGAGTTGACACTAATGTATATTCAACTCTATTAGGTTCGGATCAAATAGCATAGGTTATGGTACAGGATTTGGACGAAATCTCTTCTTTGAATGAGCGCAAGTATCAGGTTGAGGTTATACATGTATTTATTTAGGAAAATTTAGGATTAAATGATGAGAGAATGAACTATATATATGTATATTTCAATCCCACGTCAGGAATACAAATTATAAATTCATTTTTTTTAAAAAAAAAGACAAATGTATAGGAACAAACATTTTTTGAAGCTGGTACCGTTCATAGGTTCTAATGTTGCCTCTTTTTTTTATAATAATACTGCCGATTAAATTTGTAAGATTATTAATTACGCACATACCAAAGTTTAATAAAATTGCATTGTTCTTGGTTTCTTCTGTGTTCTATTTTCTTTTGTTCATTATGTGGTAGTTCTCAATGGTCTCAAATGATGAAAATTCCTTTCCTAGATTACGTTTCAAATATTGGCAACTAATTTCTTGGCCCGCACCATTCGACCCACTAATTGATGTTGCGCCTGTTTTTTTTATTACTGCAAATAGATGATGCCCCTTGCTGTCTTGAGACTTGAGAGTTATGAATCGGGCCGGAATCTAACGCACCATTAGTTCTGAACTGTGCTTATTGACCGTGACACACGCTGGATCTGAACTTTTATTCTAATACAACTTGCCTGGCCTGGCATAATACTTGAGTACCCATTGCTGACATATATTAGCTTATTTATCTCAACCATTCTTTGATAGTAATCAGCAATCGTAATCGCTGACGTAGTTGGATTTTGGGGGCTCCTTATATATGTTGATGTCACGCACGCGTTGAACGGGACAAGTGGTTGGTCATGAATAATACATATGATCCTTCTATTACTCAAAGAGCCATTACGCGACAGTACCGAAGGTTGTTTGATTGTGTGTTTGGGGAAGAAAAGGTTGTTTGACGATGTTATTTGCGTATTAAACCACACTTATTTAAAGCCTAAATATTTTATAAGTTTCTTCATACATTATTTTTTAGTTAACAATCTAGATGCATAATGACGAGGAATATTCTGCCGACAAGCGCAAAGAAAAAAAAAATCACCGCATATCTTGCGCCGCCTTTGTTGAGTTTTTTAAGTACACACAAAAATCAGCCAGGGCTATGTAGAGAGGGGTATTTGAGAATTTACTATATTAGATTGATCGGATATCAATTAAAAAAAATAAAGATTAAGAGATTTTTTTTCTGAAATAATAAACTTACCCATAAATAAACCACTTAATTGAGAAAAAAAATCTGCGCCAAATAAGTGGAGTAAGCAAATGTGATGGATGGGCGTATAAAATCACGTTTTTTATGTTAGGATTTCCACGATAAAAATAAAACAACAATCAAATCAACAAAAACACAAAAAAAGTAAAAAAAAACACCTAATTTTAGGTAGAAAACTTGCAAAATGGCAGAAAAAACTACAGTGTCAACTGGACTAAATTTAATATGATTATTAATAATTATAATTATAAAATCTTAGGAGAACAAACTCCCAAATTCATATCAAATTAATCACTAATATGATACAAAAAAAAACTTTTAAAAGCAGTGAATAATAATAACAAAGTGATGAATTGAGGATCAAAATTAAAACTCGGACTCCAATATTCCTCTCAACACTAAATGAGTCATTCACATCTTTATCTCTTCTAATCTCTCTCATAACTTAGACTTTTAAAATATATAATATATTTTCTTTATTTGTGAATATTTTTAATTTGGACATAAATAATTACAAAATATATCTAATTGGGTTATATACTTAAACAGGCGAAAAAGAGCTAAAAGGAGGTTGTCTACACAATTTAACACCGCAATCTAAGCCACAACCCCTTGTTAGATTTTTTTTTTACTTGAGATCATCGGCGGAAAACACCAATATTTAATTTAAATTAGAAATATCAATTAGGATTCTATTTCAATTAGATCTAAAACCATTCAATTCATTTTTTCAATTGGATTTTTTTCTATAATTGTTATTATTATGCAAATTTTTCTTACTGACAAGTAATTACCGAAATAAAATATTCTAATAAAAAGCTCTTTAATTTACACTGTCATCGCCTAGTTTGGTCAGTGGGATTAGTCCCATCAGTGGGGCCCAAAAAATGTGGGCTAGGAATACGCCACGGGAGATTCCCTTGGTTTCGGTGCGACTTTCCACTAACTACAGGCTACGGCTCTCCACTTCTTTAAAATTTGCATTTAAAAACAATATACTCTTAAATAAAAACAAGCAAGCTCCTTAACAGTCTTTTTGGAAAGTTCTTATATCATTTATTTCCCAACAAAGTTCTTAAAACATATTGTTTTTTTTTTATAAAAAAAATCTTTTATCACGTTGTTTTGGGAAAAGTTCCTGCATTTTGTTAAAAGAGTCGCCGTGATCTAGCATCACTAGCCAAGACACCCCCCAATGCGTGGATAGTGTACAAGTTAATTCATTGAAAAAATATTTTAAAGAAAAACAAAGAAAAAAAATTATATTAGAAAAATTCATATTAAAAAATTCATACCTGGTATGCATATAAAAAAATTAATTTTGTGATTTGTTGGATTGACTATTTGTTCGATCTTATTTTTGTTGTTAGTCAAAAGATTTTCGTTTATTTTTGGAGATAACTTGTTTGTAAATACTTACAATTAACTTTGTCGTTAGTTAGAATTTTTTTTTTTTTTTATATTTGAAGATACCTAAAATTAAGGTAGAGATGGATTATTGGTAGAAAACGTGCAATTAAGGTTGTGCTGGAAACCTTTTCCTCTTTAAAAGACAAGGTAGATCGTCTAAGATTGTTTATCATTCTTATTCTCCCACCTTATCATACGACAAAGATTATAAATTTAAATCCGCTCTGAAGAGCTAATAAGTATCTATATCAGCGGTCATATTTGATTTTTTTTTGTTATTCTGTTCATGAATGTATAGATTTGTCCAAATTTTTTAAAGGCAAAACAAACTTTATAGCAAATTAAGCTTCCTAAAGGAAGGATCAGCATTCAGAAGTGAAGTTCAAGCATTGATACCAGCTTCCGATTCCTGTATTTAGATTCTAGACATCCCACATACATATAAATCTTCAATTTACAACACTTAGAAATATAGCGGATTCATTTGCTTTAGAAATACGATGATTAGGACAATATTTAATTTTGAATCAGCTATTTTAATCAAGATACTTAACTCTTGAAAAAAGAACTACTAAAATGACCCGTCTTTTATTACTCTCCACATTTTGCATCAGTGCGGTAGTATTTTTCATCTGTCTTCTTGAGTCTTCTATAGCAGCGAGTTCAATTCCTCAACCGATGAAGAGAACTTCTATTTTGTTATAGAGTGTAGAGACTAGAGAGTATCTTCCCAGAGAGAAGCCTCAATTCTTATTATGGAGAAGAGAACAAGGCAAAATCAGGATAGTCTCAAGTCTCGGCCGTGCCTACTTGTCGGCCCTGCTTTCTTGTTCATCTTCCTCTCCCCTCAACTCTTGCTCACCTGGTCTGTTTTGATGTGAGTGTAGTACAGTATGACAGTTTTCCAAGGCTAGCTATAACCCTCTATGCAACCCGACCTATCTCAAGAGTTGCTATGATTGTAGTTTTGACATCCCTCTTTCCCTATTTCCCTATTTAAGCAAGACTTCCCTGGCTCAGCGTCAGGGTCACCTGTTTCCCTATTTCCCTGTTTTGTTGCACGTTTATTTTTTTCCCAAGTTGTTTAGTTTACATGCATGGTTGTTTTGCTTCTTAGCAGCGTCACCTTCTTTTTGGCCAGTGGGCAGTACTATGATCTGAAATGGCAATCCGCTTCCAATATTGGGTTTCGGATTCATGAAGGAGAGACTTAAAAATATTAGTACTTTCACTCCTTGAAAGTATTTTTTTGGTTAATGATCAATTGGAGACAAGACTAGATCATAATATATATTATGTGTAACTTCCTTCTTTGTTTGCGTTCTGGCTTAGACACTTTCTTTACTTGTCCTACTCTGTTTTCTCTGTTATTCAGTTAGCATGGAAGTTTGGTACCAGTTTGACAGAGTGGGGCAAGAAGGTGGTAAATGGAATCGCAGTGAAGGAGAAGGTGATTATCTCAAAGCTAGGAAAAGCTCGGGAGATCTTTAATCCACATCCATCCAATCCCAAACATCTCCCAGCTGCAGCAAGAAACATCCAAAGAGGTCAGATTACCGACCACGAAACATCCAAAGGCAAACAACAACACCACTCTGCTTCTATTAACATTCCTGACTGGTCCAAGATTTACAGGACAAGCGGTGCCGGAGACAACTGTCGAGGCGGCGGCTGCACTGAAGAGGAGGGAAGTGAGCATGATGATGAATGGATTCCCCTCATGAATGGATTTCCAAGAAGCTAGCAAGAGTTCACGTTTCTTCATTTTCAGCGTGTTGAAGGGCTGGGAGGACACCCAAGGGCAGAGATCTTCATTTTCAGCGGTGAGCCCTCAGCCCCTCACTAAAACTTGTTTTCTAGAGCACGTACACTCACGTTATCGCCCTATCATTAATAGGGGCGGGGAGAAGAAAATTTGGACCAGATTTCCCAAGGCCCTTCCAAACTTCCCATTAAATTTAAACTGTATACAAATTTTTTTATTTGTGTTAACCCAAGGTTTTAAATTAGATTTAAGTCGTTATAACATTTAATATCTGTTTAATTTTTTTAAAATATAATTTTTACACTTTATAGGGATTTTAGTCCATTAAATTTTCTCTATCGGTCTAATTTAATTTTAAATTTAAATATTTATTTGATTAAGTTTAAAATTTTGAATCTAATTTAATATTTTTATTTCAATTTTTATCAATAGAATTACTTTTGGGCTTCGATTAAGTTTTGATTTATTTTAATCTTGATCTAAATTTTCCAACACTATATATTATCGGGAGGGGGGGGGGGGGGGGGGGCA
>JAVDBV010060536.1:0-15765 GCA_032619315.1 Piper longum
TGGAATCACTGTGGTTCAAGCTAAGGTTGATGTAGTTTTGAGATGGGAGAGTCCTACCACAGACATTGATAGTTAGAGTTTTATGGGATTAGCTAGATATTACAAGAGGTTCATGCATGGTTTCTCTTCCTTGGAAGGTTCACATGTCTAAAACAAGGAGGAGTGCTTCGTGTGGACTGGTGCATGTGAGGAGCTTTTTGAGCTCTAGAGGAGAGACACACTACAGCTCTAGTGCTTAGCCTACTAGATGGCCATGAGTACTTTGTTATATACAGTGATCCGTCTTGCATTGGGCTCGACTACATATTAAAGTAGAGTAGAGTGATTGAATATGCATCCTAATAGCTGAAAGGTCATGAGTAGAACTATCCAGCACATTAATTAGAGCTTGCAAGAGTCATGTTTGCTTTGTGTATATGGAAACATTATTTGTGTGGAGGGTCCTTCCAGCTATTTACTAATCACAAGAGCTTAAAGTACATCTTCACATAGAATAACTTGAATAGTAGGCAGAGGAGGTAGCTAGAGTTTTGTTGATTATGACATTGGCATTGCCTACTATCTAAGTAAGGCAAATGTAGTGGCAAATGCCCTGTGGAGTAGACCACTTATATGCAGAGCTAGATTGTCAGCTATGGGTATTTGGTTTGAGGACTGACTAGAGAGAGAGTGTAGGCGGCCGACACCTCGTAGTCCTGTTGGAGAGGCTCACTATCAATTCAACCATAGCAGATCATATTAGGCAGGTACATATACTTGATCAATTACCCGAGTAGTGATCTGCATAGGGGACTTATTTCGAGTTGGTTAGAGACACATGGCCTGCATAGGATGAGAGGATGTTTGTATGTACCAGATTTGCCAACACAGTCAACACAGCCATAGTTACGTGAGGACATTCACGGTGCACCTGGGCTTAGTGAAGATGTATCACAACTTTTGCCGATCTTTCGAACTGCACTAGCCTCTGCTGGACCAGCAACATGGTTCCCAAGGTTGTATTGGACACCTTAGGGTGTGAACTCTAAGTGCACACTGTCTAGTTCTAGAGCAAAGGTGTGAACTCTAAGCATGCACGGTCTAGTTCTAGCACAAAGGCGCCCACCCAATGCCATTGCACTAGCAAAGGTAGAACTAGGGTTTCTGCGGCTGCTGTACGGGCGTTGGGAACAAAGGCATTGGGCTAGCACCCTATTGGACAGCCCATGCCTTGGGTCAATTTAACTTTACCGCTTGTGTTAGCAAGCCATGCCTCTGTGGTCCTGCTTTACAATGGCCAGCGCCCTTGCGCTGTGGCAGCGTTTCCCTAGCCTATAGATTCCTCTCCAATTTCTCATTTTCTCCCCTTCTCCTTGCTTTGCTCCGACTTCCCCTTCCCTCCCAGCCTCTCCATCTTCCTTCCTTATCCTCGCCTTGCTCTCTCATAAGCCTCTCCAACCAAGCCTATGGCCTAGGGTTGTAGGTCTTGGAGTAGGAAGCCCCAAGAGACCTCCCCTTGGTGCGTTAGACGTTAGCCTTCCTCCCTTTCGTTGCTCTTTTCCTTGTTGTGCTTGTTGTTGATTGTGCATCTACTATGTGTTTGTGTATTTGTTATTATTCTCATATAAACGTGTATGTAGGAGCATTTATGTTGTAGTTTCATAATCTTTACATGCTTCAGGAAATAGTTATTCATTTTTAAGTGTACTTCGGTCATGTAATTTTGTTGTCTTGGTGGAGCTACAATAACTCATGGTACACATCATAGTTTTGCCTAATCTTAGATGCATCGTGTTTCTGATAGCTAGATCTAGAATGTTTATGAAGTATGTTCAACTTTTTTTGTCCTGTATGAGCATATATGGGAGAAAAAAATTGAAGAAAGGTGGCGGCTTTACTTCTTTTGGTAGCCTGCCCGCCACTTTCCCCAATTTTGTCACACTATTTTAGGTATCCTTTGCATGCCATCTTTTGCTGGTTATGTCTCACAAAAATACCATGCTAAGATGACTCTAGTAAAAGCTTGAACCCCCTAATTGTGGCTTGTATTTGTTGTGTTTCTCGTGTGCCTTCCTATGTTCAGTGTTTGTGCTCTGTGTTGAACCCATATAAGATTTTATTAAAATCTATAAGACTTGCATGAATTCAACATGCCAACATGTAAAATTCAATTTAATTAAAGTTCATTTAGAAGGTTAGTTGGCTCCGGTTTTGGGAGTGTATATGAATGATAGGTGTAGCCCTAATTATTTAGATCCAATTGCAAAATTTGAAGAGTCTGGTGTGAGTGCTGAAATTTTATAAAACTTCACCCAATCCCACTAGCTTCAGTAGCTTCATTGTAAAATTTCACGGCCAATTGCTGGGTATATATTTGATAGACAATTCTCAAGCCACTTAGAACCAAATAGGTGTATAAATGCCTTGGACAGTACCTACACTTTCCGAAGCCACTTAGGCCAAAATACCTAGAAATTTGGAATTGATATTTTATTGGACTAAATCATGCGATGTTGGATAACCCTACCCTTTTATCCTTGCCCATGTAGAGTCTTCAAGTCCATGGACATTGTTCCTAGTACCTTAGCCCAATTTTGTGGGGCTCGTTTATCGTGTTAGGCCATGGGTAGAACTTGATAATTTTTACACCAAACCCCTAGAGTGTTAGGGTCCACTTGCCCAAATCTCAACCCATTTAGACATTGTTTGTCACGTCCAAAAAATTATCTCATTAAGTCCATTATATGAAACCCTAATCATGTGACTTTTCACTTAAGGTTACAACCCTAATTAAGGTTACCTAATAAGGTTTAGCACTTCACTAAGCAATATAATTAAATTAGTTAAGTTTTCTGAGTTGTGCATGTGTAGAAGTATAACCTCATTTTGCATGTTGATGTAATTTAATGTGATTTAGGTTTCATCTTATTATTGGGATAAGTTGGGTGAGCTTGCCAATTTAGAATGAGAAGCTTCATTCATCTTGGTTAGTAGGACTCCCTTGCCTCGCCTTTGCTTGAATGCTAGCATGTTGAGCTTTAATCGCATTTTAGACATCGGACAATGTCGGCGGTGTTTTATCAAATCCTTTTCATGTCGGTCTATTTAGCCGAGTTTTTTGCATTTTAATAAAACTTCAAGGCTGAAATCCCTTGTTGGTTTTTAAAAGCTAAGCTCCAGACACTATCTATCAAGTCACTTTCTAAGCCTATTATAATTATATTATGGTTTATAGTTTTACAAATATGAGAACAATGTATGGGTGATATGAATTACACTATTACTCCTTTAAACCCTACATTAGTGTAATGTAAAAGGCTATTGTCTAATGTAGCACATGTTCACAATTTGTGACACTAACTTAATGACTGAACCTTTGTCATTTGAGTATCATGACAGATGTTATATATTGGATGCCAGGGCGTTAGCTTTATTTATGAGTATGTTTTTCCGAGCAAACACGCCTTGCAAAAAATTAGCTCGTTAGCCAGGTATTTTACATGTGGTTTGTTGTTACCTCAGTCCGAGTTTTCGATCAGTCTAGTGCTAGGAGGATCCTTGTGGGTTGTTGTGGGCTTGAGCATTGGGCTCATCGATGGTTTAGTTTTCCTGTCAGTCCCAATTGTCAAGCCAGTGGCTTGTGTTTTATTCAATTGTGTTGTCTATATGTGTTGCGTATTTGTGTCGTATTAGACTAGAGTCGGGTCGCATACATTTCGGGCGTATCTCTCTCTCTCTCTCTCTCTCTCTCTCTCTTTCCTTCCCTCTCCCCCTCCCTCTGTTTCTTTCTTTTCCCCCTCCCTTTCTTTTTCTTTTTTTTCTTTCCTCCATCTTCCTCTTTTTCTTTTCCCTTTCCTCCCGCCCTCTTTTCTTTTTCCCCTTTTCTCCCTCCCTCTTTTCTTCTTTTCCTTTTATCACCCTCCCCCTTCTCATTTCTTCTTTCCTCCCCTTTTTCTCCAAGCTGATCCCCCGCCTCCCTCCTCTTCTCTCCTGGCCGCCCCCCCTAGTCCTCCTCCCTTCTCCTTCTCCTCCTTCATCCTCCTTCTCTTCCTCCCTTATCCCCTTCCTCTTCTTCTTTCCCTCCCTTCTTCCTTTCTGTCTTTTCCTTCCCCCTTGTCAGCCACCCCCTCCCTCTTCCTTCTTTTTCCTGGATGTCGCCGCCATCGCTGTCCACTAGTCGCCGCTACCATGGGTCACCACACCACCGTTTGGGCTACCTCTTTTCCTCATTTCTTCCTTCTCTTCCCCGACTCTTAGAGGTCCAATCCTTCCTCTTCCATTTCTTTTCATTTTGGGAACAATCCATTGTTGTTTGCATATAGATCTCTGTAATTACGCATGTAGATAGGTAGATCATCATCGTATTATGTAGATCTAGTAGTTTTCACGTTTATTTTGTGATAAAAATATAAATTTTATGGTTGGTATGCTTTTTTGGGTACTAAATATACTAAAATATTCGCGTCGATGTAAATTTATGAAATCTACTGACTATATCTACCTAATGATTGATGGAACTTTAAAAAGATTAAAACTTTATAATTTTTTGGATGTGTCTAGGTAATCTCATTTCGCATGCCTAGTTGATTAATTAATTAATTAATTAAAATAATAATAATTTAACTCATATTTGGTTGAGCAATGATCATGATGTGTAAATCTTAAGTTGATTGATAATAACTTAATTATCTTAAGTAACTAAAAGATATAAGATTATTTTAATAAAGATAATCTTTAACTCACTGATACTGGTTGGGTGTGAAATGATATCTATCAAGTTTCCTATAATATTAAAGTTGATATGGTGAAATTATCATTGGGATTAAGTTTAAATAGGCCAACATCTTAAATTACTTTTTTATAATTTTACCAAGATCATATTCTCAATTAGTGTGTCAGGTATCTCAATTAAATTACCCTGAGTCTTTCGAGCATTCTGATATCTCTAGCTAGATTTAAGGACGTGAGTTGAATTTTGAAATATATTTATTAAAATACTGAGATCTTCGTTTTCACATCTTTATTGATTTATCAGCATCTCGTGCAATTTTTGGCACACACAGCATGTGTATCAACATGTGTATGTGATAAGATTATTGTCAGATGTGTATTTAATTTCCTACCTTGCATGTCATATCATTTGTTGCATCAAAGATTATTTACATGTCATTGCACGCAGGCATCATTCAAGGTTTGAGTAGTCATCTGCATTTGCTAAGCTGTACTAAGTCAGGTTTTCCGAGCTAAGACATTTTCCTCACAAGTTCATTAGGACTCCTCTTTGCTTGGACTGCAACTTGTCTCTATCGCAGTTTTGGTTGATATCGCAGGACATAGTTAATGATTTTTTATTCGATTCCACTACCTACCGGCCATCTTATCGAGTTTTTTGGAGATCCCAATGTAAATTTAGAAAATATGAGATCCAGATCAAAAATCGTTTTAGCGCTATTGAGTGCATCCAAGCCATGCAATGCTGTGGTGATTATGGAGTCACATCTTGTTCAGCGTATCTAGGATTGTGGTGGTCATTATGGTTTAGGCTCTGTTGGCCATATTACTGGCATGTTATCGTCGAGTATCTCCAATTTATGACATCTATATTTATATGATTATTATTAGGCCCTATTGGCAATACTTCGGTATGATGATGTGGGTGTGAAGAAGTTTTTGATTTTATGGTGATGTTTCTCGTGGATGATGAAACCCCATTTGCGTATTTGGAAAATTATTTTTCTTAGTTATTTTTAGACCGGTAATTCTTTTATTATTGACGTATATTTTTTATATAGTTTGGTGTTGCACGTTTGGCCAAAGAGACGTAAGGATCAATAATGACTCATGGGGATGCTAACCTTTTTTCTAGTGTGTGTGGCTAGCTCATGTGATGTGAGGCCAATCAGTCATTGATGTAAGTATTATGTAGAACTAGTAAGCCAATATGATTACCTATGTGAGGTCGGTAGGTTGTATAATTAGAATAATGTTCTAAGCTAGTGAGCCACCCTGAAGTCATGTGTGAGAGCCTTTGGCCTTTAAAATATGGGTTTGTCTTGTCTTAGAATGTATGAAAATTATTATAACTAACATGTGTTTGAAGTATTTTGCCGAGGGCATGCAGGTCTAACAATTTTGTGTAAGAATTCTTAAAACCCTGGAGTCCTGGGATTGAAGGTTAAATAAAATCTCAAGAATGTTAAACCATGTTAGTTGTATAGGTACCCGAGTGAAGGAGAAACATGGAGTTAGAGGAGATATCCTGAAGAATGTAAATTGTGTAGTGAATGTGATATAGACGAGGTGGAACAACTCTGGAATGCATTGTGTGTGAGAAATGCGTGAAATGCCAATGTTTGCAAGTGGATTTTATAATGCTTGTAAAATTTTTCATGCGTCCTAGTCATAGGGGAGTCACTATCGGATTTTCCGAAGATTTGAAGTCTCTTTTGTAATTTGGATTCATTTAGGATGTCATAATTACATGAACCTAGCACCAGCAGTGCACAATTTTAGTGTGATCATGTATTTTCAATGAGCATTAAATTCCCTCGTGCCTTCCATTTTTTGACACTTTTGGTGGTTAGGTTTGTCCTGTGGGTTAGTATATCTTTTTAAATGATCAAGAGTATAGGTCCAGGATTTAGTAATTTGATTTGGTTTGTGGTGCGAGCCAAATTGGGGTGTTACACGCTGGCTTGGTTTATGAAAATTAATCTTGCTTACAACCCTATGAGACTTTTTGAAGTATTTTAAGTTTTCTATGAGTAACGGAGTACCCGTTTGCTACTTTCAAAATACCATCAATTGTATCATACCAGTAATCAAACTTGTTTGATTCTTAATATGTTTTATATATATAGGTGAGGCCCGTGGCATTAGCCGACATAGGAACTTGGATCTACAGCGCATGGTGGTGGCATAAGCCCTATGTTTATGTTTATACATTTGGACATTATTTTGGGACTATATTATTGTGGGCATGTGTCATAAACTTATTCAATGAACCATGTATGATCTTGGATTGAGTTATGACGTGCTGGATTGCATACATGTGCCTTTATTATCTTACTATTATAACTATCGTGTAGGGTATATAACTTTAACTTTGGGGCAACCTGACAAATCATTTTCAGGTTGTATAAAGTCTGGAAACCTAACATTTAAGTTACACAAACTTAGTATTTAAGTTACACAAATTTATTTGATTGTAGTTGTGTGAGTGTGTTAAAGAAATGTAGATTGGTGGAGCCTACAGTTCATACCTCACGAAGAGTTCATAAAAAGACCTGAGTATTAGGATATGATGTCTTGGCACACAATGTGCCTCTCTGTTTAATGTACTTTTGCGGGATATATGGAGTAGGTGACCATGATCTAGTAAACAAGTTTAACATCATCTAATAATAAGGTACCTAACCCAATTGTTGAAACTAAGTATAAAAACTAGATCATGCATTCGTACCTTTTAAACCTCAATCTCTTAGTTGTATTGGGAGCATTGCCTTTGTGTAGCATAGAGTAATTATCACATATAAAAATTATCTTTTTAGTTGCAAGGAAGGTGATGCCTCTCTTGAGGCTAGAAGTGCTTGTTTAGGAGACTTAAAGTTAAAACCCTTCTTATGTTATTATAATTCGGCATGCATTATATGAAATCCTATAAAGTGTTCGTCATAGTCTCCTTTGAAGGTTGTAATCCGTTTGCATAAAATTTGTACGGTGGTATTCCAATGAATAACTTTCAAAATTACATTAAGATTTGGTCTGTTATTTAGGTTGAAGTGGGGTGTTAAATCATCACTCCAATCCATTGAAAAGAAAAGATGGGCAAAATGCCCTGTTCATAAATATGACGGCCATGTTCTAAGTATTGGGTTTATCCCTAATCTTAAGAAATTTAGTATTTGCCTACGTCGATTGTTGGAGTTTCCTTCATAGATTCTACTTGATGATTTGAATGAAGTTTGACACGCAGGTATCGTCTAATTTAAAAAAAGTTTGTTGTGTAAAAGGGAGTTATTGAGTTTATCCCACAGCAGCGATCGTAGAAAGTATTGATAACTTATATATAAACTCACGGGAAAATTTTATTCTTAAAATTAACTTTTAAATAAGAAAAGCCTACGACACTTATTTTAAATCTTTTTTGGGGGGCCCATTGAGCCCAATATTGATATCATGGGCTAAGATTATGGCCTCACCACTCCTCCACGGTTTGTCATCCGGAACCTACAACTGCTGAGACTGGTGGTCTGTTGTTACTGATGTCAGAAGACGATGCTTCCATACTTTTGGATAATATGTCCCTCTTTCTAATGTGAAAAACCTTATTTTGAATGCGTCCGCTTTCTTTGAATGGGTATGCAATAACAACTTGGGCTGCCAGATCAATAGTTGATCCAGCCCGCCAACTATTTGCCATGTCCTCGTAGTATTGCAATTTGAGCTTCTCAAAAAAAAAAAAAAAAACTGTACTACAGATCTTTACAGACTAGACTATGGTATTTTATTTAAGCGGCATGAAATGTGGGATCATGTTGTTTAACAAACAAATCACCGGACCAAACCAAACTCAAATGCCAATCGGCAATGGCCCCTGAAATATTAAATCGGTTACAAACAGGTTCTGGATTCGGCAAATTGTCCGGATTTGACATGAACAGCCATCCACATAACATTTGGTAGAAATTCCCAAGAGTTCAGGAGGCAGAAATCCGGCCTGTTTTCGGGACGACGGCTCCAGCAAGGGTTACTGCTCGTAAGCTCGGGTGGGAGCTCGAGAAAGAGGACTCCGACCACGAGCGGCCGGAGGGGAGCAGATCGGGTTCGGCAGCCCATGGTTGCCATCTGATTGCTTTGCAATCTTCGCTTTCGTCAATGGCGGAGGGACACCGGGTAAGGGTGGGAAGGGTGATCCCAGCGAATACAGACCTCTCCGGAGAGGAGACGATCCAGGTAAAATATTTCCTCCTTTCTTAGGATTTGTAAACGACCCGTCAATACCGATTAACTTTTGTCAGGTTGGTGAGGCCAGACTCGAACATTCGAGTCCGTCACTCCCGTAGAGTCAACGGCAATCACGGTGGTAAGGGGTAGGCCATAACCGAATTAAAATTCTGTTTATTCATCCTTACATGAACAAATCATTAAAAAAAAATTCACTAAAACAACCTTATATTCATGCAAATCAGTAGAGAACAGATCAATATACAAAACAATCACAGTGATCAAATATGATAATCATGCATTTGAATATACGCATTCACGGATCAGATGATTATAAATATGATATAAATCAATAATGCTGATCATATCTACAATTGTACTGCATATCAAATCATAATAATTATCAAAATACTCTATTTATGATATGGGTATAGATGCAGATTAATCAACCTCTCAATACAAAAATTAAGAAATAAAATGATCTGGATCTTATTTGAACAGTAAATACAACATGATTATCATATTGTTTACAGCATTACTATGCATAAAAAAGATTAAACAGCATGTAATCAATCAAAAATATGAAAATATACCAATCAGACTTGAATATCTATATAGCCTACTCTAAATGCCAATGAAGTAATTAAATAAATAAGAAAATTAATTAATTAGAAGGAACCTGGATTGTGTAAAATAGATATAACAAGTCTTGTTGTCACGGTGGCAATCTTCAGAGCCTATCTTCCCTTATCCCTTTCACAGTGTCTTCTTTTCTTCTTCGGTGTATTTTACAGGTAGAGTAGTCTCTAATTTATAGAGATAAAAATCGAATAAAATCTACCCTCGATAATCTCAACTAATGAAATATATCAGGAGAAAAATATGTGAACCATAATGACCTGGTAGTAAAACTTATCTTTTCTTGATTTTATTTTATCCTAAATGATTTCGTGAGATTTTATTTCAATTATGGGCATATTATTAAAAACTAAGGCCAACTGGAATTTGTGGTTAAATTAGACCATTTTATGACCGTCTCCATTCTTAAACTGAAACTTGTTTGTATGCATTTCATTCTATTTAAATTTGGTCTAAGTCTCAAAGTTCTAATCAGGTTTTAGCTAGTAATTTATGCATTTCTTTCCATTTAAATTTTGTCAAAATCTCAAAGTTCTAATTTGGGATTTGCAGGAAGTCTTAAACTGTAAAATATACTTTTCGTATGTTATCTACCTAACAATTAATTTTTAATGCTCAACATGTAGACAAACACGGGGCAAATAGTCCATTGGACACAATATAAAGCAAATTATTTTTTTTCTGATATTTATCACCCATAGGATTCAAACCCCTACTAGATATTTGTTGCCAACTGCTTTGATACCAAGTAAATTTTAGATGGTCTAACTACTTGTTTTTAATGGTCAAACTTTTTAGAAAGGGAACCACTTATTTATTTTACTATTAACTATTGAAGGGCTCGACTCTCATTAACTATTGAAGGACTCAGACTCCTTACACTGTACAAAATTTTGCATCCTTGGTTAAAATTTCTCAAACAAGTGTAGTAAGACAGATAAAAAAAATGATATGAGCGCTGTTTGTGCGTCATTAACATGATTTTATTGTTATAGGAATTAACAGTGTATGCATTAATAGACAAATACCACTTTTTTTGCTGCATCTCATAAGTTGCTGAAGTGATGTTGGATGCTTGATATTTATTTTGATTTCTCAAGGGCTACATCTTTCCGTTCTTTAACCTATGCTGATGGTTAAGGGAATAATCCTTATTATTTGGAATTTCTAATATTGTGAACTTCTTAGATGGAAGAAAAAAACAAGTTCTTTACCATCGATGAAGCACTTATTAGCATGGGATTTGGAAAGTTTCAAGTGCTTGTTCTCATTTACGCCGGTATGGGATGGATTTCAGAAGCAATGGAGATGATGCTTTTATCTTTTGTCGGACCATCAGTTCAAATCGAGTGGAATCTTTCCCCACACGAAGAGAGTTTTATCACTAGTGCTGTCTTTATAGGCATGTTAATTGGGGCCTACTCTTGGGGGATTGTTTCGGATAAGCATGGACGAAGGCAAGAGATACATCCGACTTCACATATTTTATTGCACTTGATCATGTACAACAGCATGTTTATTGCTAATAATATTTGCGTTTCTTTTCCTTTGATTTGCAGGAAGGGCTTTCTTATTACTGCAGTTATAACTGGTGTGGCCGGCCTTATGAGTTCTGTCTCTCCAAACTATTTTGTATTGCTTCTTGCTCGTGGTTTAGTTGGCATTGGATTGGGCGGTGGCCCAGTGTTATTGTCTTGGTTTCTTGAATTCATTCCTGCTCCAAATCGAGGCACCTGGATGGTTATATTTCAAGCCTTCTGGACTCTTGGTACAATTTTTGAAGCCATCCTTGCTTGGGTAATAAAATCAATCACTCTTCCATAACTTTTACAAAAGAATGATTAATTTGTTTCTATGCTTTACCAATTTTATTATCTTCCATTCTTTTTTTACTTCATGAACTTTTGTTGTCTGCTCTTTCATTTAAAAATAAGTATACTAGAAAGAATACTTGAAGGGTAAACAACATCATCGCTTTTGTTCTATGATAAATAGCATTTGACATCCTCATGCTTTTTCTTACGTCCCCATTCTTATGTAACAAAGGTATTTGATGTTACACCTTTTATGTTTAATGACATATCCATTAGTTATTTTGTGATGTCTTAAATTGTAATAGAAAACATGTTTTCTATAAAATATTAAATGACTCACACTTAATTATAAACCTTATTTAGTGTCAAGAAAAAAAGGAGATGATGCTTATCATAGTTATAAATAAGACAAAAAAGATCTATGTAACTAAATTTACTAGATCAGGTGTATAAATGCCATTGGCGGTGCAAGTGCTTTTATATCTGGATCAGGTGCTGCAATTGACATTTTCTTTATACTTTCATTGCTGGTGAACATTTTTAAAAATTTTTAAAATAGGTTACAGTTGTAAAATTCTTGAGACCTGTATTTTATTTCTTCAGTTTTGCTTATTGTCTGAATTGATTAACATCTACTATAGTTGACAATAATTCTTGTCATGTGACTGACAGATTATCATGCCAAGGTTGGGCTGGAGGTGGTTACTTGCTTTTTCTTCTCTTCCATCACTAATGCTACTTATATTTTATGTGGCTGCTCCTGAGTCACCCAGATACTTGTGCATGCAAAATAGGATAACCGATGCATTGGATGTTTTGGAAAAGGTTGCAAAAATGAACCAAGCGAGACTGCCTCATGGCACACTGGTCACAGATAACGAAAATGAAAATGGTGAAAGGACTACTTTTGTAGAGGAATGTCAATTACTCGCTTTAGAAGAAGACGAAACCAATATTGTTGAGCATGAAGCTATTATTAATCAAAAGGGGACACCTAGAATGGGAATATTATCTTCATTATATACATTACTATCACCACAACTATTTAAGCCAACAATGCTTCTATGGATGGTTTTCTTTGGGAATGCATTTTCATACTATGGCCTCGTCTTGTTGACGTCTGGGCTAAGCAGCAGGAAAGGTGACTGTTTCGGAGATGCCTTGCCTTCCAAGACCACAGACCATGCAAATCTCTACCGTAATGTATTAATCACGAGTTTGGCTGGTAGGTGTCACAGAATCCAATTTGTTTTCAATAACATGACTGTACTTGATATCTATTTTAGCTAACAGGCACTGTTCTTTTTTATTTAGAAATACCGGGGCTCATAATTTCTGCTGCAATTGTGGATAGAGTAGGCCGAAAGGTCTCCATGTCGTCAATGTTTCTCCTTTGCTGCCTTTTCCTTCTTCCTCTGACGTTTAGTCAATCCGAGTATTTAACAACTGCCTTTTTATTTGGTGCACGGATATGCATCACAGGGTCCTTCACAATCGTCTACATATATGCTCCAGAGGTAGACAACTGCTATACAACAAATCTTTTGCTGTTTCTTAAACTAAGGAGAGACAGAACCAATTATAAACGCTTGGATTGCTACTCTAGGTGTTTCTCTAATGAAATATTTCTTTTTTTTTTCATTTTGTAGATATATCCAACCTCCGTCAGAACAACTGGGGTTGGTGTTGCGAGCGCTGTGGGTAGATTTGGTGGGATCATATGCCCTTTGGTGGCGGTGGGTTTGATACATGGATGCCACCAAACTATTGCCATTCTTGTGTTTGAAATAGTGTTATTTTGTTCCGGAATCGCCGTAATACTCTTCCCATTAGAGACCAGTGGCAAGGATTTGAAGGATACACTGTCTAATTCATAAAGAACTGTCACCGATTATAATTTCCAATCATTACGATTAGTTGAATTCAATTGAAAATTACTCAATAAAAGTTGAGGATGATATGGATTAATTCTAATTAGCAAGTGTATTAATTATTATAAAGTAATATAATGATAACTAAAGTATCATTTTGATGAGGATAAGTTTTTCATTCAACTAGATTCTTAAACTAAATTAGTCCATTCTTATCTATAAAAAGGGAAAGGCTAAAGCCGTCATGTTTTACAGAGGGGGAACAAATACCCTTGCCTCCTTCATTGTTTCTTTGCGGTTTCCTTCCAAAAGAGTCATCTCCAAGTATGTGCATCTCTGCGCCATCAAAAACATTCTTGGAACTACCTATTCTCCCCGAAAAGAGTAAAAATTACTTATGCCCTTTCCTTTTGCGCAAATGATCCCTTTTACCTCCTATTCTTAGAAAATGATCATTGCACCCTTTTTTTTAAAAAAATGATCACTTACACCCATTGGGTTCTAACATCATTAGTAAGTTGTTAAATATTGATAATGAAGCTAAAGTTGGGTCATGTTCTAATTTAATGATGAGACAAATTTGGGCACGTCATTGAGAAAAAAAATACATTAGTACTATTGTTTAAAATTATTATTATATTGATTATAGAGAAATATGATTAATAAATAGTTAACTAATGGTGATAAGGAAGTAACTTTTATTTTCCGGAAAATGATGTTGAAGTATATTCTTTATGAGGTGTCCGAGTTTGCCATGTCATTAACTTATTTTTTGTCAAATCATTAATATTTAACCATTTACTAATATTAATATTAAAATCATTATATTTATATTTATTGTTATGAGTGTTTTTAATTATTTATTATTTTATTAATATTTATTTGCTTATTCATTTATTTATTCACTTATTTATCATTCGTGTTATTATCCACTTATAGTGTACTACCCTTGCTTAGAAATTAATTATTATTCTTGTTAGCAACATTTTCCTTATTTTTATTTTATTGTCAATGTCGATTTTATATTTATTAATTGTTATTTATTTAATAGTTTATTATAATGGCTCACATATGTGTTATAATTTATTCATGCTCAATTGCATACGTGTGTAGCTACTAATTATATTATTATTGGCCATGATTAGTATTATTATTTTATTATGTATCTAGCTATTTGTTTAGTTGATTATGTATTCATTTATTTATGTATTTACTTACACATGTATTATTATTATTTGTATTTGCGCAGGTGTTGTTACACACCCATATAGTAGTACTTATATTATTATTCATAATCAGTGTATTATATATTTTACTTATGAATAATTGAGTCATTGAATTAGTTATTTATTTAATTTTTTATTGCTTTCTTGTTTTGTCTTGATTTGCGTGCAAAGTGTTTATTTATTTATTTGCTTGTTGTTGCATATTATTTATGATGTTATTATTTGGTGAACAATCACACACATCCATGCATCATGTAGATCAGTTAGGCCTTAGTTGTGTAGTTGGTTTGGTTTGGGAGTTAAGCTCGCCCAGCTAGGACATGCAGTTTACCTTGCAAATTTGTTATGAGTGTTTATCTCCTTAATCTACTCTTTGGCTTACGTATTTTTTTTTTACATCATAAGACATAACTAGTAGAGTTTTATTAGAGGAAACTATCTGCGGGCCATTTTATTGAATTTTACGAATTAATAAAACTTCGAAGTTGAGATTCTTTGATAATTTTTTAAAAATGTAAAATTCGGTAAAAAAGTCACATTTTAGCATTGTATTGTACATGCTAGCAGTGTGTATCTTAGGTTTCAGCATCTGCATGCTCTCTGTTGAATATATATAAATCATGTCATGCCTCAGTTGTAATCAATTAGGCCCTATTGGCTAGAGCATGTACCATCAATCAGATTTAGGCTCATGCTTCGTATAGGCACATTACTGTTAATTGTTTCAGTTCGTTTGCATATTTACGTTAGTGATTATGATTAGGCTTTATTGACCACTTTATAGTATTAATGATGATAATGATGTGGGTTAATGAAGTTTCTGATTTTGTGTTAAAATTTTTTGTAGATGATGAGTCATCTATTTGTCAGTTTGAAATTGTATTCCAGTAGTTATTTCAGATCGGTAGTCTTTTGATTACTAATATATTAAAACTCCTTAGAATGCCATTTGTCTGTTTTTTCCCATGTATGCACTGCCAAACTCAGTTCCTATTATTGGTTATAGCTACTATGCTTCCTCGGATCTTATTTAATCTGGCTATTTGGAGTTGACTGAACTTTGATGACATTCCTTTTTCTGAATGAAACTAGGACAAAAGATGTGTTATTTTACTCGTGAAGATACTGCGGACGTTGTAACGACCCGCCATATTTCACAATAATTGTGGGCCTAGCTGGCTAGGTGTTACTTAAACAACTAATAAATTACTGAATTATAACAGTTAAACATCAACATAAAAATATTGGTTTCCACACAGTCTAGGACCGTTTCCCAGCAGCCACACTTAT
>JAVDBV010060537.1:0-12158 GCA_032619315.1 Piper longum
GACAATAGGAAAGGGGAGGGCGGCGATAGAAAGTTGTGAGGAGGGCGGGGGGAGGGCGACAGAGGTTGGGGGAGGTCGAGGGAGGTCGTTGGAGGGTGGGGGAGGGTGGCGACCGAGGGCTGCAGGGAGGGCGGTGACAGAGGGCTGCGGGGAGGGCGGTGGCGGAAGGGGATTATGTTGATAAGTAGGGTTAGGGTTAGTAATTAGGGTATAATTTCGGACTATCCACGAACGTTGTCCGGGCTCGACAGACAAATCGGATATTAACTCGGTCGTACAGGTTTTATCCGACAAAATTTCGGACGGATGCAGAAAATAACTTGTCCGACGTCCGTCCAAGATGCCCACCACTAGAGACAACCATTAGTAAGTGTGAATTTCACCCTTCCCCACAAGATTTTGGATGTGAAACCACTCAGATCTTAGCTTATCTCCTACTTCAACCTTGGAATCATAGTTATAGAAAAAGGTGTCTGTATGGTGAAGAAGAGACGTAGCTATGGGGGAGCTGCTCAACCATGGAATTGGATTCCAGACCACGGATTGAGAATTCAAGTCTGGAAATTTATATCCATTGAAGTTTATGTTACAGTGTAATTGCATGGGGCCTAGTTGAGTAATTAGGTATTCTTGTATAGCTTAATGTGCTTTGAAAAGGTTTGCTTTCTAGTATAATGGGCTTATTTGTACTTGGGCCAAATATAAGATTGTAACACTCTTTGTTAATTAGCAGCTTAGTTGAATCATGGTTGCAAGAATCGGCCGAGTCGGATCGGACTCGGCCGATTTAAATCGGATCGGCGCCGTGCCGATTCGGACCGATTTCAATTCCGATTCCGATTCCGATTCAGACCGATTCCTGACCGATTCAAAAAAACCGATTTTTGGCCGATTCAGACCGATTCCGATTCCGATTCCGATTCCGATTCCGATTCCTGCAACCATGAGTTGAATTAAATCTCTATTCGAAGTTTTGCCGTTCAGCATCTTCTTCTCCATGTCCGGCCATCTTTTCCGGCCACCCTTTTATTTATCCCAATTTGCCATGTATTCTTCAAATCCAAAGCTTACGGTCACACCTATAACAGACGACACCTTATGGATTATATAGGGAGTTAAAGTATCAATAATAGATGAATTCACGGTTCTATAGTACTTCAACAGTAAAACCTCCTCTCCTTCAAAAGACGAAGAATGAGAGTGTAAAACGAGGAGCAAAAATATTGAATGAAAGAAGAAGTCATAGCGATGAGACTGGATCCACATGGAAGTTCAAAGAAAATACGAATAATAGTGACATAATATTTACAGAGAATTATGATAAGCTAGAAGCCAAATAAAAAATGCATAGTCAACTAGATGAGATAGTCATTAGTCGTGAATTTGGTTGAGGTATTTAGGTTCGGCACACAAAAGGTCATAGCACTTATCTTGGTTGTAAAGAAATTTTGTTTTCTTTTTATATTTTTCTTAGGGCATAAAATTTTGTTTTCTTTTTGTTTTTGTGTTTTGGCTTTATCTCTTATTTAGACCATAAATTAGTGGTTATGACGCTATTTAATTGCTTAAAATATTTGTTTGAATGAAATCAAAATAAAGAAAAACTCCCAGTCAAATATATTATAAGGTCGTTGTACTAACTAAAATTCATATTTGTTTTTTTTTCTCATGATAAATTCAAATTTGTCCATTTTTTTTTGTTTATATTTGTCTCAGATCAAGTTATTGTAATTTAAAATTAGTTGGTTCCAATCCAAGTTACAACTCAATCCAATAGGCTCATACAACCATTCACTTCGGTTTATTCAATTGTAAACTGGTTTATTCAGTTGGAAATTGATCTCACACCAAACCAAAACAAATTTTAAAACAATTTGATCTAATTTTTTTAATTATATTTACAGAATTGAAGAATCTCGTGTAATTTCATATATAATTGTATAAAGCATTTCTAATTACTAATTGGAAAAAATAGTATTCCTATCTATACATTGTTTACATTTAATCAAGCCATATAAATGAAAATTACATATTGCAAATAAGAAACTATAATATACTAGGTAAGATGTTGTGCCATGAGTAATTTATATTACAAAGAAATTTTAATTTTATAAATAAACACTTGTTAAATAATAAGATACACTATAATAATAATTTAATATGTTAGATATAGATTCCAATTAATTCTGAGTTTAAAGATAAATCCTAATTAAATAATTAAGAAGGTATTATAATAATTTAATTTACTTTTTAAATTTTTGTTTTAGTTTGATTGAACAAATCTTCTACATTGAATCAAAGGTTAGTATCGAATTCCCCTTTTATTAGACTGGGCATGATGCTACGCGATACATGAGTTTATTAGAGATAGATTCTAATTTTAAAATAAAATTTTATTTTAATCTTATTAAGTAATGAGATAGATAATAATTACATATATTTTAGAGATAAAATCTAATTTTGTAGAAATATTTTCTTTTTTATCTCATCTTAAATGACAATCATGCAATAACTTAGAGATAATTATAATTTATTTTAATTTTATTGTATTTTGATTGGGTAATTCTCTTACTTTTAATATCCTTTTTATTTATAATAATATAATATAATAAAACAAGAGTAGAAGAGTAGATACGACATCGACTCAAGCAAAAGGTATGAATGGCAAGCTGACCATTGTCCATCCACAAACTAGCCTCTTAATAGTGATTAATCGCAGAAAATTTATAATTGAAAAGGGAAGTAACAAATTTTAACAATTTTTCTAGTGTATGTAAGATAAGCTATCGAGGATCAAGCCCATGGGCCTGTTGGATGGCGAAAGATGACTCATCGGGATCGAGTCCAATTTGAATTGGCTCGAAAGCCCATGGGCCTAATCATGATAATAATAATAAATATTATAATATTAGTAATTATTATTATTATTATTATTATTTTTATTTTTATTGTTATTTTTATTATTGACGTTTAATGAAAATAATAAGATCTTCACTGGTAGTTTTTCAATATTTTTTTGAAACGGTTAAGTCATTGATTGGCTTATAAATTTAAATGAGCTATATGGATTTTGCCAACATTTTTAGGCCATTGAAATATAATAAAGTGGGGTTAATTGGTGAAAGATTTAGTGTGGACATAGCATTTTCCTTATATAAATATGCATAAAAAAACATATCGTCTTATTCTTCTTTTACTTATTATTAATAGCAAATATCACTTAACTTCCAAGAATAAATCAATTCATCATTTAGCCTCACTAATTTTAAAAAGGGTCCATTAAAACTAATAAAATTAGGCAATTGCCATTTAGTGCTAATATACGTGTACTCCACGCATGCATCAATGTTAACCCAAAAATTTCAATTAATTTAGAATCTATATTTTAACAATAACTAAAAACTCTGATAGGCTGGCATGCTTCACTACTGCCCACTGGTGGCACTTGCTTACGCAACTCAATTCTGAGTCTGAGACAGCACAGTGAATTCGTTAATAAGACCTGCTCCGAAACATATATATGGCACATTCTGTCATCTCTGCACACAGTCACCGCCCCACCAATTCTGGACCTATCAGCACCACTGACCTCATATCGAACATCCAAGATCGAATAAAATATTTCACAGACAAACAGATTTGCTGGTAGACAAGAACATTTAGAGCTGCTTCAATAATGGTTATATATCATATATACGGTGATGTAAAATTTGATCTAATCTTCTGAATCTTCGTACATATAGTGAGGTCCAGTGATCCACTGAAGTGGTGCAGAGATGTCATCAATGGCACTACTGTTTAAGAAGTACTACCCATGGACCATGCTAGATGCTGCCCAAGGAAATACCAAACAAACGCTACAAACAACAAAGCCATGGAAACGACGTTTCACATTCTTCTTTGAAATTTGTGTTTCACTTTCTTGAACTGTCCCATCACTCTCTTCGGTAGAATAATTTTCAAAGACGCTTTTTAATAGTATAACAACGAAAAGTGCATTAACTTTACCATCACCAAATTAATAGCACAATGTCTTTGGATTCTATTTATGTTTCTCTTTGCAGAAGTTTTATTTATGAGACTCTTTGGTTTCTTCCCTTCTTCTCTTCTTTCTCTGATCTATGTTTCTTCTCATGATCCTTTTTCTATGCTCAAACCTGTTGTTAAATGCAGAGACCATGACCTTCGAATGGAGCTAGTACTGCTCTACAGATGTTCAACTAATTCTTTCTTTCTGCCTATGAAATCAATCAAGGAAGCTTATAATTAACTTTTGATCATCTCCTCAGACTTGGCGCTGCAAGCAGCTTGGTCAGGTATAGACATTTGCCCCATAATTTATTCAATTTGAACATGCATGGGACCACTTGATTTAACAAAAATAACAACTTCTCCAATCAATTTCTTTTTCAAAATGGTATTATTAGTTGTTTACAAACAGTACAATTTTGGGTTTTTTCTATTTTAACAGCACGAGCTTAAAAATTTCCTGTTGATCATAGTGCATGGAGACAAGGCTTTATGGTTTTAAATTTTTGCATTTATGCAGTGCAGACTACATGGTCTTACTGGTATTGAGAAATCTGATAAAAAACAAACGACGCATGTCCTTTGCCAGCTGGGTCATGCAGGACACGGCTTTCACAAGGACGGTATATAGGACCATGCATGTGTGTATATATATAATGTACCAATTGAGCATTGCGGACGCCATATTCCCCAGCAGGTTATGAGTGTGTACTCTTTTTCTTCACTAATGATATTAGTTTCACTGGTTCAAAGTTTTGTTTTTTTAACATGCTATATAATAGTAAGGTTATAAGTTTTGTAACATTTTTGTGACTCTAAAAATTCCTCCAATAACCCCATTTCATGACTTTGTAAATCCAGATCCATGCATGATTCTATTTTGGCAAATTTTGTTATCTTCACCGAGTCAATTAAATAAAGTTAGATAGAAAATATAACCTCTTAAAGTAACATAAATTATATATTCATCAATTTCTATAATTTCTATTGTCCAAGAGATCTTTTTATACATTGATTTTATGCATTTTTTTTGTTGATTGAAAAAATTATTTAAATAGCTTCAAGTCTGCTTTGGAGTCGACTCCGAGTCAACTCTACTATATATATAGCCTATAGAGTCAAGTTTGAATTTCAAAATTTTAGTTATGGTTAAGTTGTTCTTTTGATGTATAATTATGATGGGGATAGGAGAAGCGTTTATTAGTATGGCAAGAAAATGGGACTCTTTTCTGATCATGAACTGAGAGCTAATGGTGCGCATATTGTTTGTTCAATTTCTGACTGGTTTATACTGCATTAGCTCCATCTCATTTCAACATTAAACTCTTAATTAATCACGACTATTTATTATCACATATATAAAACCAACACTGAAACATATAATACACATAACAGTACATGATAATAGTGAGTTCACAGATAGCATCAAAAGGTACACAAAACAATTCAAATTAAAAGATCAAATTAGTCCTCAACACATTACTGATAAAAAAAAAAGTAGTGAAACGTAGCTGCAATATAATTTACTTTTCAGACAAGTAATATAGAAGAACTTGTGTATTTCTTCTCATGAAACAAAACGACTTCGAACTTAGAGCAGACAAGGTACCAAACACATATGCATTGCATATGATCCTACGCACAGGTAACATTGTTTCAGAGGATATTAGATGATCATGCTTTGTCTTTGAGTTACAAAGATTATGATCTTATCAATAGAGGCGGCCATGAGCCTTAATTTGGGGTACATCTGATCCCATAAAAGCAGCTTCATCAACTATAGCTCTTTGCTTGGTTGCCTCAAGATTGAGCCCAAAACGAATATGAGGAAAATGTGCCCACTGCATATCATATCATTGAAATTGCAATATCATGATCTTAGTAAAAAGAAATGTTCACAATATACATCTGTATGTTCATACATCTATATATACGTGCATTGTTGATATAGGTAGACATAGTGTATTTGAGATTTTCTCACATACTGTAAATATATACCAGTTTTTGGACAACTAATATTGTTTTCTCAATTATGACAGAATTGTTGGTGCAGTGCATGCTTACATTTTTTGCAGCAGTGCTAAATGCTTCTCTGTGGCTTATGTCAGGATTGCTTGCTTTTATCCTTTGGATCTCCTCCCTGAAAAAGTGTTTTTTTTTAAAAAATAAGAATTTAATCGGGCCTGGATAATAATGAAAAAGTACAGCAAACAATTCAGATTTGAGGGAATTACTGACTTGATAAATTTGTTGTATGCAGAAGGAACTCGCTGTGGTTTCTCTGGTGCTGCTCAAGAGCGAATTAAAAGATTTTGACAAAATACATCTTAATTCTTCTAAATTAAGTAGTCAGCATATTTTATCAGCTTTGTTTTTGTTTCTCCTGAAATGATAGTACTTATAGGTGTCATTTAAATCCTCTACAGAAGCGATTTAAATTACTATCTTCCTGATCTAATTACATGTTAATCTAGAGGAAAAGGTAACATTGGCCTTATATCCATCCTATTTTTAATTTCTTCTACCATATTACTAAAAAGTTGTGTGGGACAGTGACCCTAAATTAGGATCTTTGTGATTACAATTGGTTCTAGATTTATTCTTAAAGCTTGATCGATCATGCCTTCTCCATCTTTTAATCATTAGAATAACTAGAAAAGAAGTGACTCCAATTTTGTAGTTAACTTCTGTGTATATAATGCGTTTGAATAATGAGATAAATTATAATATTTAATTTGATATCTTAAGGGTAGATTCCAATTTGAAGAATGAAATTTAAGTAAATGAGGTGATAAATTATAATAATTTGATTTATTATTTTATTTTATTTCGATTGGTCAACTACTTTCAATAAAATTAAAAGTGACTTTGTTCTTTTATTAATGAAAGTAGATTTTAGAATATTCTATGTGCATGTATCTTTTAAGAGGTTCTTATCTTAGATTGTTTTCTCTCACAGTTGAAATTTGAAAGTTTCCAATGCTGGTAAAATAGGTTTTCTTACAGGTTTTACTCAATCCCAGCTTTCTAAAGTTCTTATCTTTTCATTTCTTTTGCGTCATTATTTTTAATCAACTTTGATTAATTTATTTCTTACAAAATTATACAAGCAAAAAATGGATTACATATATCAGGTGTGCTATATTGGTTGTGAATTAGAAGATATTTGTATCAAATATGAACAAAATATATGACGACTCACGGCGAATTGGTAGCATTCGAGGCTGGTTGATCTGATCAAGAGTTGATTCAAAAGGCAGAAACCTGTTGTTCTTGGAGGATGATCCGCAAATATCCCTTCCATTGTCTTGGAAAATATGGCTGAAGCTCTGGAGAAATAATCATGCAAAAGTCTTAATTTTGCAATCGACCCAAATCATAATACTATCATATACATGAATAGATCATAAGCAAGTTATTGAAAATGATAAGGCATTAATTTTACATTAAAATTGATATTTTAATCACTTAAATGTTATCAACCCTAATAGCATCAAAACATGACCAGTTCATGAATGCCCCCATGCATTTAATAATTAAGCTCTTTGATAATAATTTGCTTATGATTTTTTTCTTTTCCGAGATACTTTTCTTATAATTGAACACATATATACTAGTCTTCTAAAACTTTACCTTTTCTGTTAAAAAAAATGCATGGCGTCTCATCTAACCAAATATTTGAGATTTGTTTCAAACTTTTTATAGTGAATATTTATGGGCAACACTGATCACTATATATTGCAATTTCTAGCTTTATCATCATATTAGAAAGGGGGAGTGGGAAAGAGAGGGAGAGGAAGGAACATGGAAATGCTGAAGAAGAGGAACGGTAGGAGACGAAGGTTTTACCTGGAAGTCATGGAAGGGCAGGCTGATCTGCTGCAAATGTCCGATATTTACGGACAGCAAATTAGCACAATGGCCACACCGAACAGTGACTATATTGTACATGTTGCTGTATGGTATTCCTACCTGCACACAATGTTCAAACAAACATTCTACCTGTAATATACTAACAAACATCCCCTTTCTTCATATCAATCACAACAGTGCAATCACTATTTACTGGAGTTCCATGCCAAATATTTGTATCTTAGACCTATTAATCTCATCAAAATAATTCACGGTTTCTATTATAACAGCTGATCAAATCCAAAGAAATGAACAATAACAAGTTCTTAAGAAAAGCATGTATATTTCAATGTAGTAGGATTGACATCTGATCTCCTTTAGGTTTGAAGTTTTGGTCAGGACTATACATAACTTGCTCATGCTCAATAGACCATGTCTTCTTCACGTCATGAGTAAACTCCCAAGGAAAAAGACTATATCACTTATCTTTTTTTTGTCTCCCCCACCAAAGAGAGAGAGAAGAGAGGTAACAAGCGGAAAGGGACGTGACAGGCGTGGAAACCAGGGAGCCGTAGAAGTCTGAGAAATAGTCATCAATAAAGTGAGAAGTGAATCAAACACAGCTGCTGTGAGTTGTGACAATATCTTTCTCCTTCACCACTGCTCTCTCAGACTCGGACACTATAGCAAATATTTGAAGGTCTGCTTTCCAAAAGAAACTGCAGGGAATGAAAGGCAAGGAAGAGACGTTTGCTCAAAGTGTGCTCAAAAGGGTTCCCCATTCTTCCTACCCCCATGATGAAAGCTAGCCAAAAAGGAAAAGCTGCATATCTGATTGTGCTTCCTCTCTTACAATTGTCAAAAGAGATCTTGAGTCCTTGTTTGAACACGAGAGATCACCCCATGCTCATGAGGAATGATGGGATGTTTCTATGACATGAACCCAAAAAGTGTTATTGGGAAGATAATGTGGAGGGAAGAGTACCTCAAAGTTTATCCAGCCATGTTTGCATGTTTAGCCTAACACCCAATGGCATTGCAGGGATAACAACAGATTACCCTTACTTGTTTAGGCTAACATATCATATTGTAAGCCTGGATAACATATTGAATCATATATTTATGGTGTTGGTTGCTATGATTTGTAACTGATGAGAAGGATTTGGCCCCTGGAACTTCTGATTAAAATACGTTTATAGACATGAGTGGATGCTTATAATTAATTATCTGGAATTTCCTAAATCATAGAATTAAGACCACTGACATTAATGAGGGAAATATGATTAACTCGTACATTTCAAGAGAAATTTTTTTAAAAAATATTACTTATGACAAAGTTTATCTGTGTATATGAGGATATTAAGTATTATAATTAGTAGCAGATTTCTACGTCATATGAACGGTTAAGAGTTCTACTGCAATTACCCTTTAGCCTCTAGAGTGTAAAGGAATTAAATATAATGCAAGGCTTAATGAGAACGAAATTATATGTTCCTCTTAATGCAGACAACATAGCTATTAAAAATCCTTACCCATGCTAGCTTAAAAAGTGAACTATAACTTGTATAATGATTATGCATAATAAGAAAACTAATAGGGCTGTTGAATTATCACAATAAAGAAAAAAACTTAAACAAAATGAAAAAGAATATGAATAATCTGCAAAACTGAGATTTAGGATGCTTAAAAAATAAAGATAAGATAATCTAAGATTTGGGGTATCAAGAGTCAATTGGCAGTTTCGGGTTTCATAACTAACATGATTTTTTGCTGATCATCTAACAGGAAAAAAGCTTACCAACAAAAGACATATTTTGGACATATGATTTAACTTGTGGTGTGACATATATGTCAGTAGTAGAAGGGGCAAGGTTTTGACAAAATTTATGAGGAAAATTAAAAATATCCCCGATCATAACTTTGGATCACCGAAGTTATCTGAGTTCTCACGCTTGCACCAAAATTTATTCTCGTAAGAATGCTTAGAACTAGATAATTCATTGATTAGTATGCAGAATAGGCCAGTTTGGTCCATGTGAAGTGAAGATCTTGTTAAATGAAGAAGAAGAGATCAAAAATGAAATAAAACCTTGAAAATTATTTCCACTGTCATATATAGACATATGATGTAGTGGAGCTTAATACCAGAAAAGATCACATGAGAAAAGAATAACCAAAGAAGGAAGTCATGAGTGATGTACCGCTAAGATAGTGTTGCAGAGGTTGCAGTGAACGTAGCAGACACGCTCAGAAGAAACGTCAAGAGACATTTTCAGAGAGCAAAAAAGGATTAGTTCAATTCTTCACCAAAGAAAGTTGAGGTAGCACTCCAACAAGAGAAAGAGGAAACCAAAAAGAATTAAAATTCACAACAATATTGAGAAGAAAAAGGAAGAAACCAAACTGGGTACTCTCTTTGTTGTTCTCCTTTGAAAAGATAATAAAGGGAAGGAGAGGGAAAGATGTGGAATGGGGATGGAAAGAGATGGAAGATGAGTGGCTTTGGGGAATAGGAAGCTGGTTTTGAGAGTGTGGGGGATAGTGGAATTACAAGAGGCCAAGAGGGCAGTGGACAATGTTTACAAGAGGTATGATTGAGTAAATGAGTGGGTGGGAATGTTCCCAGGACTTGAATGGACAGTGCAGTAGTTTTCACATAACTCCAACACCTAGAGTCCATGTTTGGAGAAACTGATTGAATAGAGGTATATTTAAGCTTACTTACTCTCTATGGATTAAACTTAGTGCATAAATGTAGCTAGTTTACAAGGGTACGCATATTGTAGAAATTGGCATGTAAGTGACAAAAAATGCTGACAACTAGGGCTCATCCAGTAGCTGTAATTTTCTGTGTTGATGGAGATGTATTTGTGCCATATGTGTGGAAGTATGAAGTTGATGATAATGACAATCCTCTTTCCAAGGGATTCTTTGAGAATTACTATTCTTGTATCCCCACACGATGATCAGCAGGCTGATCAAGTGTGATCTGTATATGAAAGGTTAGAAGGATGATTATCCATCCTAGTCTAGCTCATAGTTTAAAAGCTTAATTTTTTGTCTTTGGTTAATTGTTTGTCAAACATCTTGTATAACTTCATATAATTAAGCAGTAATTTCCACTCCAATTTAATTTGACTTCCTAAGTCAAATTTTAAAAGATAGAAAAACCATATATATTTTTTGTATCATATTGATTAACAAAAACTTAAAGATAACAGTAATTTGCTTGTCGAAGAAAGCTTATTATCATCTACATTTCTACTATAATACTTATTTTGAGTTTAGTATAATAAACTATATAATTTTGATGTCAAAACTTTACTATTTTATAATCATATCTTTCAAGGATAAGTGGAAACAACTTAATTATTTTTTATTATCTAATAAATTAAAATTAATGCTTAACTTCTCATCCTTTTAATTTTTGTATGTTGTGAACGAGTGATTTGAGTAATGGGTTTTCAACTACAATAATAGACGCTAACATTTTTGCCTAATTTTAACTTACTAAGAAAATACATAATGAGGAACATCAAGAAGTTAGACATTTGTACCAGAATAAAAGAACATTTTTTGCCGCAAAAAATACAATAGATTGCTTTTTTTTTACCTTGGCTATACAAAAAATGACTCACTATATATGTAAGTTGTAAATGGTTCAACTTTATGTATCACTAGCAATGTTTCTTGGTAATGAGGTATGCACTACAAGATTCCGGCTGACTCAAAAGTATGCACTATGAACAAATTCATTAAGATAAATTTCTCGCAATATCAAAATTAAGGGTCCATTTAGCTGGCATAAAAATAGTTCAAATGAAAATAACAAATTTATAGGAAATAAAAATTTAATAAAATGAAATGAGATGAAAATTTTAAAGATATCTCTTATATGTTTCCTATTTTTTTGTAATTTCTATTATTTTCTATCAGAAATTATTATTTTGTAAAATTTTTATATAGACTTGCTTTAATTAAGAATAAATTTCTTTTTACTAAATTTCAGGACATCCTGTTGACAAGAAAATCTCTGATATTGAGAAAAACAAATGCAAAATACACAAACTCTCTTCTTCTTCTCCAAACAACCTTTCCACACTCAATTCTGAATGCTTACAATGTAGAAGCTTTGCTTCTTGTTTTTCTCTCTTATTTTTCCTTGTGTATAACACATAATGAGAGGGGGTATTTATACTAACTCAAGATCAATACAAACCACAAAAACACACCTAACACATACCTAACATTGACTTCTACATTCAACAAAAACCACA
>JAVDBV010060538.1:0-13230 GCA_032619315.1 Piper longum
TGCTGCCACCGCCCCTTTTTGATCGCTACTTTGTTGTATAGCCCCTTCCTAGCCCCTCCTTTATCTTCCCCTCCTCCCCTTCCTCTCTTCTTCCTCCTCTTCCTCTCCCGTTGAGGTACAACGTCCTCTCCTTGTTCTTTTCATTTTTCACGCATGTTTATGATTGTTTCCATGTAGAATTCCTAATTAAGTATGGAGGTAGCTAGATCATCATCTCATCATCTAGGTGAACTAGTATCCTTGCCAATTTGATGATAAAATGTGATTTTTATTGATTTTTTGTTGTCTTTGTGTATAAATATAATAAAATATTCATGTTTGCATGAAATCGTAAAATCTACCAACTAATACACCTAAAAACAGTCAAAATTATAGAAAGATTAAAACTTTGTAATTTTAGACCATGAACGAGTTACCTCTTTTGCATGCCAAATTAGTAAAATAATTAAATAATTCATATAATGATGATCTAGCCCGCATTTGTTTATAAAATTGATTTTGGTGAGGTAAGCTAAATATTAATTAACTTAATTATCCTAATTAATTGAACATTATCCATAATTAACGAGTTCAGACGTGTGCAATTAATGGGTCCATCAGAGCTTTTCAAATATTCGCAATCCAATATCTTTCAACTTTTACTATTCCAAAGTTTATACAACATAACTATCACTAAGGTTAAGTCTAAATAAGTTAACCAACAATTTAAGTTACTTTTCATAATTTTACTAAGATCTTATTCTCAGGCACCTCATGTTAATTACCCTGAGTTCTCTGGGTATTTTGATATCTTAAGTTACAATTTAGGTTGAATCCCGAAATGTATTTCTTAAAATGCTAAATTCTCTGTTTTGACATCCTTATTTGATTTATCAGAATCTTGTATAGTTTTTGAAGCACTTAGCATGTGAATGTGATGTGATGTGAGGTGATGTGTTTAATTTTTTGTCTTGCATGTCATGTCATTTTCCGCATGTAAGACTGTTGCAAATCATTACAAGCATGCATCATATATAGTTGGAGTCGTGGTTTGCATTGTTAGGCCATGCGTAGCCGAGCTTGCTATAGTAGGATGAGGAGTTATTCTATGGTTTGTTAGGACTGTCTCTTTGCTTGATCTACTACTTGTCTCAAATGTTTTATTTTTGCACCGTACGACTTAGTTAGTGGCATTCTATTAGATCTCACTATCTACGGGTCATCTTATCGAGTTGTCCATTAACCAATTTTGTTGTTTACCGTATTAGTTAGTTAGAACTTAGTGACACTCGTTGCTTATGCTTTTTCTTATATTTATGTAGGTGTGCTATCATGGCATTGGGCAGCCTAGGTGCATAGATCACGAGGAGGCTTGGAGGATGTTGGGTTAGGCTGTTTGTTTGCATATCTATTGTGTTTTAATTTTATTTTTGTGTGTCTTGCCCTCCTTGTTTTGCGGATGTGTTATTTTAGTTGTCGAGCTGATGTGAATTGTTGGGCTTGGGTCATTTTGGAAATGCAAGGCAACATTCTGTATACGTGTTTGTTTATTCCTAATTGCATCTTTCTATTTTGTAGACAAAATACTTTAGGGTATACAGTTGTAACCTATTTCATGCACTAATTCTACAAGCCTTGGAGCCCTATAACTGAAGGTTAAATATATCTAAGGTACGCTAAACCATGTTACTGTGGAGGTGCTTAGAGTGAAGAAGAAGCATGGGTTGAGGAGTTTTTGGGCTTGTTTTGCAGGTTGAAGGACCCATGTGAAGACCTGGCAAACCAACAGTCTAAAAAATGTAAAACTTTGGTTGTAAATGCTTTGTAATGTGATGTGAATGAGGTGGAATACATTCTAAATGTTTCTGTGGGTGGAATGTAAAATTTTGGAATGGTTTGCTTGTGAATTTAAAAATTGTGAATATTTATGGGCTGTGAAAATTTTTCCAACGTCATAATTATAGGGGAAACTCTATTGGATTTTCTCCAGGAATTTTAATCACTGATGTAACTTAAACTCATTTGGTGTCATATTTGCAAGAGCCAAGTCATTGGAGTCTTTCCGTGCATATTAGAATCCCTCAAGTTTCTGTCTTCTAACGCCTTGGGTGGTCTAGGTTCTTTAGGTTAGTTTTATATTTTAATGGGTTATGAATTAGCATTTCAAAGTTTATCGTTCGATTGGATTCGAGAGAAAACCAAATCGAGGTGTTACAAAACTGATGTACTAAGCCAAATAAATGTTGGATTAAATTTTTACTAAACTAAACCAAACCTGGTTGGTTCAGTTTCCACATGGATCAGGATGGATGGCACATAGATAGGTGCACCAGTAGCAATGTCATACAATATGCCGCAAAAGGTGGTTGCAATCAATGGGTTAGGACACGGGTAGTTGGGTGAGGGAAAATGGGCTTGATTGCAAACTAGAATAATGGCTTAACAGGTCCTAGACCTATTTTTCATCTGTTCATGACGATTGTTGGCGATGGTGGTACACTATCCCGGTCCTTGATGATGATTAATTGCAGCAATGATTCTAGTGGGAGATGCTCCAAATATGGGATCTCCAGATAAGAGCTTGCATACTCAACAACGACGGTGGTTTTGCTCTCCTCCCTAGCAGTTGAAATGATAGATAGGATTCAAATCTCAACCAAAATTGATAGAGCACAAGAGGAGAGTGAGCCAGCGGTGGTGCAGTGGCTAGAGAGAATGTAAGCCAGCGAGAACGGTGCCAAAAACTTCCAACAATAATGGGTTTAACCATTTCTTCAAGAATGATTAACTAAGTTGAAAATCATAAGCATATCTCAATAATATAATTGATTTTATTAAATAAGTATTGAATATGAGACTAATTTGACTAACTAATTAATTGACGGATCTTGCATTTCACCCACCTTAAAGAAATTCCTTCCTTAGCATTTTTTTTATCTACTATGACCCTACTAATTTGTATCTAGATAGCCTACCATCATCTAACACGATACTAGGTTAACTCTCATACTATGTGTAATGGGCCGACCTAATTAGTGCAATATATTGGGCTTAGTTATTTTGTAAAAAGTGATTAATAGAGTTGAGATTATAAACACATCCCCACTAATATACTAGATTCTACGTAGTAGATATTGAATGTGAGACTAACTTAACTAATTAAGTAGTTGGGATATCATACAGTGATAGCACTGACTGGCCATTAAAGGTGATGGGGTTCTGTGTGGGAGAGAGTTAACCAATATGACAAATCACAAGATCAGATCTCTACAATACTTAGAAATCTTAATGATCGCAAGAATGAACACTTAAAGTAAAAACAATTTAAGCACAAATAATGTAATCCACAATTAAGTACAAGTGAAAAATGATCAATAGGGCAAACAATAAAGACTAGTTAGTGAAACAAACAAGCACATGTTCAAACTCACAAAGATACTTCAAATTAATCAAACCATAGAGAAGTGCCTTGAGTGACTTGATCAGTCAATTCTTTAAAGTGATCAAGTTAAACACAAGAGAACTTAGTGAAATGTGCACAAAGAATAGCCAAAATAAACAAGCACATACAAGGGAGAAGGGATAGATAAATACAAGACAAGTGATTTTTAAAGAGGTTCGGAACTCTTACTCTTCTCTTCTATCCCACCAAATTTTTTTGTTGGGTAGGTCTTCTTAGCTTCACTATGGCAACCAAGAGGTTCAAGAGAGTCTACTTTTTACTCAAACAAACTTACCAATGCCATATTTATAGCCTAGGGACTCCCTTCCCAAAATAGTAGCCATTAGCACTTAAATCCTCCAAGTTTGTTTGTCCAACAACTAATTTTGGGAACTTTTCAAATGATCAACTGCCAAAGGACCTGCCAAAGTCCATGGCAATCTCAACATAACCCACGTAGTTGCCTTTAGCCAAGAAGTTTAGTTACCTTTGATTGCCGATGTCTCTGCCGAACATCCACTAACATATCTCCACCAATTTCATCCAAATTTATATGTCTTGTCAACAAAGATTTTGGCTTCCAATGTCTTCCAAAGTTCACACTCAAACATAACTTCCTTTGTAATTGCAAGTTCGGCTCACCAAAGTCTCTGCCGAAATAGTTGCCGAACATTCTATGCAAACCCTAGACTTGATCTTCCTGTCTGCGGCTACCAAAGTCCCAACTGATGTAGCTGCTGAACTTTCTAGCTATTCTATGTATTCTTTGAGTCTTGATTGATTAACTTCTACAAAGCGTACATGCACTCTTAAGAAGCACTTAGAGATTTTGTAAAGTTGTCTCATCAAAATAAGGTTCAACAAAATGCATCAAAAGGGATACGCTTAGCCTCTTTCTTTGCTCTGGCCAGTAGCTTTACCTGCTTCTTTCAACAATTGTGGGTGCTGGCGATGGTAGCTCTTAAGTGGGCTATGTTACAGGCTTTGCAATCTCCCGATTTGGCAGCCTCACGGGTGGCCAAAATAAGGTCTTATGCAAGGGATCTCTTTACTTTTCTCTCCCTCACACAACTGTGTCCTAAAATTGCACCACATGCACCAAACTTCAGACAATTCTTCTTCGTAGTCATGAGAACCCTCTTCTTCTTACCCTGAGAGAAAGTATATTTATAGAGCATTACTCCCAAAATTGATTCCTTAATTTTGGGCCAAATACCCCCACCTGGGCAACCCAACTCCTCCTTATCTCCACTTCGTGCACTTGTTTTCTTCTCATTACTCACCTTGAGATCTATTAGCTACCGTGATGGAATCTCCTTAATCATGACATGGCATGGCAACTAAGGCTCGAAAAGTGAGTGCATGTTGGCTTGATCGATGCATGGAGTGAATCAAATAAGGTTGTAATGATGCGGCCTACTGTGCATATTAATGGATCTAAGTCATCTCTTAAAAAGTGTTTAATCAAAGTTAAAAATCTATAGTTTATTTCCAATTATAAATAAGGTTTTATCACAACATGTATTAGATTTAGAACTAAGTTGGAAGATCTCACAATCTTCCCACCTTAAAAAATTTTGTCATCAAAATTCTTATACTTGGCCTGTCACTAGTCTTAGCTCATGTCCTTCATTTGCCCGTAACCAGAAGCCTAGCCTATATCCATCATCTAGCCTACCATCTAAAACTGAACCAGGTTACTCTGATGTCATTTATGTGTATATTAATGGGTTTAAATCATTGCTTTAAAAGTGGTTAACGAAAGTTACTTATAAGCAGGATGTTACCCCCATTAGGTATTAGATGTGTGGCTTAATTGAGGGATCTCACAAAGGCCTTAGTTTTGGCTAACCAAAGGAAAAAGGGCTAGTTGTCATGGACAAATGCACGGTAGTAGTTTGGCCATCACTCAAAGGTTAAGTCTGAAGAAGTGTCATGGCTCAACTGAATGGAGTTATGGGTTGAATAAGTTCTATATGCATTTTTGTTTTTAGATTGGATTCCACTTTAATTATAATTTTAGCATAAAATGATACCAACATTTTTTGAAAAAAAACCTATACTTTTAAAAGTATTGTGTAAATTGATAGGTTAATTACATCGCAAAAATATGGTCCTACATTTTTAACATCTGCTTCTACCATCTCCTTAGAAGTTTTTTGGCCAAAAATTACAATAAAAAAATCTCTACTTATAACTTTATTGCCGCTAGGCCCTATGACAATTCTGTAATTTACTCATATTTTTCCTATCCAAAGTGCTCAATTAAATTTAGTTCTCAACGTTTTACAAGATTTTATCAATTTTGATTGGTCTTTACTACATAAGTTATTTTGGTTATTGTTTGAAGTTATTAATTTTTAATGTTTGGTGTTAAGTCCAATTTGGGATTTCATTGCCTAGAATCTCCAAACCACTAGATAGAACATGGAAGCTCAAGTTACATGAACATGAAATGCCTTGACTAAAGTTGGAGTTTATGCAAACTCTTCCTTTCGTAAGGTTTTAATTACCAAGCAAAATAGAGTTAGATTATGGAACTTGCTAGAGTGATAGAATCAAGAGCTTTCCAACACTTCAAAACTCACTCAAATCGGAGTTCTTTATAAAAAGTTATGACATCTTCAAATTGGAGAAAGCTCAAAACAACACTTCAGTTGATCGATGGATAGCCGATCAAGTACAGAAGGCAGCTCAATGAAGTTCGACAGAAGATTGTTAGAGTTTTACTGAATTGACTAGCAAATGATTGGCAGCTGATCTTGGATCGACAAGAAGCAGATGTTTAAGCTCGAAGTGCACAGCGCCTTTGGCAGATAATTAGCAGAGCGATTGGAAACCAAACATTGATCAGCATATAGATCTGCACTCAAATGATGTCTAATTTTACCAAAACTAACTGTTGGTGGGGACGATATTGCAATTTTAAAGGCATAATGACTATTATTCTCATTTAAGACTTATTAGGCTATAAAGAGAACCTTGGGGAGGGAATTTTGAGAAACTCTTGAGAGGCTACAAACTTAGAGCATTGATTGGCATATCATGTTCCTTATATACCTCTTTATTTTCTTATTTTTATATCTAAGAGTATTGTATTAGCCTAAGGGAAGTGTGTTAAAGGCATTTTGAGGTTTTTGCTCATGTGCTGAGCTTGTAGTAAATTTTTAAAGTGTAGGAAATGTGATTGTAGTATCTAGGTCATGGTGTAGGTTGGAAGGATGCTTGCTTGTTTGCCTCCAAAGTCTCATGGTGGATTACCCCTTGGCTCTTGGGAGAGCATATGAAGGTGTAGCATTATTGGCTCTTGGAGAACCTGGTGAAAGAGTAGCTCCTTGGCTCTTGGCACAGCTTGGGAAGGAGTAGGCTTCTTGGCTCTAGAGAGAACTTTTGAAGAAGTGGCTTGTGAACATGTAGGCACCTTAGCTCTTGGAGATTGGAAGAGGAGTATAGCTTTGCTTTCATGGTTGCTAATGTCTAGTGTTAGAGGCGTGTGCAAGCATCTTTGACTTTAGATGGGAGCTTGTGAAAGAAGGCTTATTGTTGGCTTGAAATGTGTACAAATTGTACCATATTAGAGCAAGTGAATACCTACTTTTCCATAGGACTTGTATGGGATAGGAGTAAGGATTAGGAGTTCTGAACCTCAATAAAAAATCTTGTGTCTTGTGTATCAAATTTCTTATCCCTTCACTTGCTTACTTTATTGGTTGTTTTACTTGTGCGTATCTCACGCATTACTTTTGTATTTGGCTTGATCGCTGGAGAGTATTACGTAAGCAAGTTTAAATCAATCAAAACTCTTGCTTTGCTTGGCTTGTTTGCCAAAACTTTAGTCTTTAATTGATTCAACTTATGGGCTTATTGTGCATATAATAATTTATTTAACTTCTTGTTTTGATTGATCTGATTACCAAAGAATCAACTGGAGCTTGATGTGATTCTATTAATTCCCTTAATTTTTTAATTCTTGAAGACTTTTGTTATTATTTGTCCATCATCATTCTACATAGGGATGCTAAAGTTTATGGGAATTTAATTTGTGACCTTGATTAGCATTCTCTCACAATTAGCAACGAATGACACATTCCCCTTCATTTGGTTGATTAAATTGTTTTGATTTCGTTTTGAATGAGTAAATTAGGAGAAGATGAACGAGAACTAACTAAAGAATGACAAAAATGAAGTTACGAGCTGGAAGTTATGGTTTCCGGAAATTTTGTACACGTGTAGTTATAAGTGAAGGACTAGCTCTCATAGGCGATTGTTTGAAGGATGAAGCTATCGAGATATAAGCCCAAACATAAGTTCTAAGTCTATTGCACTTGTAAGTGAAACATGTGCCGCTTGCGCATGCAGAAATTGGAATAATGCCTAACTTAACAAACTAACATTAACAAGTAAAACTCCAAGCCTTCTAGCAACAAAGAATTGTGAGTGAAATTTTTTAGGGACTTTTCCTTTTTTGTCTTTGAAGATTTGAGGAGATTGTATAAAGGAAAATTGCTACATTATTCAAAATTATGAAAAGAGTTCCTTCTCTTTCCTTTATTTGCCTTTATAACAAAATTATTGCGAATTCTTCAACTACACTAATTTTGATTTGTATTTTTCTATCTTTTATTTAATATATGCCAAAGAATGTGTGGATTTTAAACCAAATATTTGATATTTTATGTTAGGTAAAATTGAAACTATTAAGTTTACTGTTTGGTTGTGTTCTACTACCCATTATGCTTTTTATTTGTTAGATTAATTATTAAATCGTGGCGGTGTTTACAAGAAAGAAGCTATATTAGATAATTAATTGAATAATAAATTAATATTGTTAGGAGGAATCTACAAAGCACAACTATAAATTGCATACAAGGGTGTTTGTATAGGAGTTGTATGATACTTGGTCCATTCAAATCATATATTAAAAGAAGAATTTAACCGTAAACAATTCACAAAACGTAATGTATATTGAATTAAATAAATCAAGGATAGTGCATTAAAAAGGGTATCTAGTATTAAGAAGATTTAATATAGTTCACTAACACACCAAAAGGAATAGTTATATAATACGAAATTCACCATCTCATGGGAAGAAATAATTGTATTTCACCTTTTGTAAACATCTTCTAAGTGATTGGTTTAAGTGATATCAAATCTTTAGTAACATAGTTTCTGTATCTTTGAAAAACCTTAAATTCATATTGAGAAATATTTCTTTTCTGGTATTTAAGATTTGAATTAGTTAGATAAAAAGCATAAAAATTCGTTCTTTTCACTTAGATAAACTGGTTAAAGAACTCTAATTAATTGAATAGCTTATCCTCGTAGCAGCATACTCTACGTACTCATTCATTATGTTACTTGATAATGATTTAATGAAATGTTTAGTTGCATCACCATACAATCCTGAAGAAAGTTGGGGGGAATCCTATCGGTGAAATAAAAGGTCATAGTTTATGTATAACCATTAATATATTAAAAAGTAAATAAGGATTACGAGCTTTAATAATGCAAAATTGAATGCTTACCTCTCTGGTTTCTTTCATTGCGAGTTATTTTCATCTTTTCTTGTTCTTCATGATAAATTCCATCTATTTTTTTCAAGATATTTTAAAATTGATGAAAAAACAGACACAAAGTATAGCACAATAAAGGCAAAATTCTGTACAAGATAATAATACGGAAATCAAATCTTGGAAATCTACAAAATCTATCCTAAAAATAATTACCTTACTTAGAAATCACAAAAGATATATTTACAATCAAATGTTATAAAATTAAAAATATAAAATCACGTTCCAAACTCTTAAATTATGGTGGGAAATTAGAGTATCGTGGAGTGGAAGATTGCAGTAATCGATCATAATTATTTCATGTCGAGCCTTTTCCACATCTACTAAAGATATTTTGGAAAACTTGTCCATGAAGGAGGAGTCATACTCTTAAAAAATACTTGCTTACATTTTAGGAAGGTTGTGACCAGTAGTGAATAGTTGCATCCCTTTCTTAAAGGACACAACTACTAGTAATGTACAATTTCATAAAATGGTGCAACTATGGCTATTTGAATGCAGACCATGAAAAGCTAAGCACCCATGAGGTCATCACACTTTCCAACATCTCCCACTTGGCCAAGTGGGTATTCTCAATTATAAAATAACATATACATCATAATATTATCATATAGGGAATAAAGCATGCAACCTTAAAGGAGCTTGATCAGGGTGAATCATATTAAGTTACCATCTAACTAACATGACTCAATCTTATTAATACGTTCCTAAAGAACTCTCCACTGCCCTTGGTGTAAAACCCCAACTTTAGGGTTTGACCCGCTTGTAGTTTGCCCAGTTCGGGCTAGTTTCAAACTATGATGATGGGCCCAGATGACCGTATGAGCATGTTATGGTGGCTGAGTATGCCCAACATTAAGATTATAGTTTCAGATATAATACACCAGAATGCGAGTTACCAGTGTATACACAAGGTATATATATGATTTTTATGAGTTGGATAGGGTTTTTGGGCTAGATCTAGGCTGTTGCAACTTTAAGTATCTGTAAAACCCATGACTCGAGTCAGAGTTTTACATTACTGAACCAATTGGTTCGGGTCGAGTCAATTTCATGGACCACATGCTCAGTCGTGACCAGTTATGAGTTATGAGTGATGAAGGTAAAGTGTACCTGAATATACGATGATAATATTGAAAAAATGATAAGAAATGAGTTATCAATATATATATATAAAAGTACGCAATATAACTTTTTTATGCGTTTGATCATATAAATAGCTTTAGGCCAAATAACGCACTAGGACTCATTATACGGTAGTTGAGTGGGTTATTAGTTATAGAGCATGTCATTTGGATGTCGTGGTGTTTTTTTTATTTTATGGGATTTTTACCGAGTTTTCTAGATCTTTTTAGGATTTATGACGAGTTAGTATTATTCTTGACTCTAGCCGGTGTCGACTCAAGTTTAATTTAGAAGTTTGCCAAAGACCACCTTTTCATCCAAACCCCGACACTCTATTCTTTTCCCCCAAACCCTAGCCACCGCCGCAACCTACGGCCGCCATTGATTGACACCACCCAGCCCGGCTATGCTGTTGCCGTGCCTCCTCGGCCAACCTTGGCCACCGCTCGGCTGCCATGACCCCGGAATCGCCCACGGTTTTGTCACCACTTCCGTCGATAATCCACTGCCGTCCGCACCGATTTGCCACCGCCGTGATGCTGACGCTCCTCATATCAACCTGCCTGATGTTTCCCCCTTACCCAGTGTCGTTGCCGAGTGATGCCGACGCTCCTCATGTCGACCTCTGTGACGTTTCCACCTTACATAGTGCCGCTACCGAAACCGGATGTGGGCCCCATCAGAGTGATCGATTGCTCCGGCCGAACTCGACGCCCCTATCGGCAGTCATCACCGCCACAGCCACCCTTGCTGTCACCACCATTGTGTCAAGCTCACCAAGACGGTGCCGACCCATACCCCAAATTGCTATGCCAGAATAGTCGCTGAAAAACTGTTGGAACGGTCGTCGAAAAACCGCAAAAACCCGCCATAAAAACTGGATTCGCTTGAATTCACCAGGTCTTCCACCGACCTCATCTAGTCGAACCCGATCGAGCTTTGGATGCCATCAAGCGCCGAATTCGATCTCCGAGACGCACGACGAAACACGAGCCATCGCCGATTGTTGACAACGAGAGAAATAATTACCTCCTATTTAATTATTTAAAATTGATGATTGTTAGCACAACATGCTGGGATTGATTGTTGATAAAATGAATGCTTGATTATGAATGAAATAATGAGTTGCATGATTTGATTGATAATAGATGAATGCTAATGATCTAATTAGGCAAATTAAATCGGAGCATGCAAATTGATTGCAACGTAACTTAGAAAAATATAATAAAATTGGTACGAATAGGATGAGTTAGAATTATTTTTACAATAATGAGTGTTGATTTTTTGATTGATGATGATTGGGTTGTGTGTGATAATTATGATGAGTTTGATTCATCATTTAGTTAGCGGGCATTGACTTTTAGATTTCATGTGTAGGTACAAAGTAGGAGCTCACCGCCTAGGCGTGATGACATGCTTGGAGCTTCTGCCAAGTCCGTTTAGGAATCATCTTTGTTTTATGCTCTCTTCTATTGTATGTTTTGTTTATTACTTGGAAGAGGGGTTAAGTGTCATTTTATCAGATCCCAGTTAACCTGGGCCATTTTAAATAATTGGTTTCTGAGATTAATAAACCTCAATGATGAGATCCCTCGAGCATGTTTTCGAAAAGAAGATCCACCACAAGTTGCCTTCGGGCCTATTTTATTAAATTCCCTACCCAAGCCTATGTATATATAGTTTTTACGTTTTCAATGAGAGGTGTGACTAGGGAAATTCGACCACCGTACTACGTGAGCGGGCACGTGCTAGTCGACAACGGGTTTGGAACACGTGAGCGTCCACTCCCTATGGGATCCTGACAACTCCACTTTTGAGTTCCACAAACCTGGAGAAGTGTAGTGATTCATGGGTATTGCTGTGCAGTGTATGTCTAGACTTATGGAGAAAAAGGGTACTAAAGGCGCATGCCTGAGAGTACTCGGCCCCTTTACTCAGGGTCAAGAGTAATATGGAAGACGTAGAGGGCTAAGATGAATGAGAATGAATTTGCTACGCAAGAGAGAGATGAAATGGCCAAGGAAAGTGAATGTTATGAAATGAGAATGATATGGAAAGAGGATGTTATCGATCCCATGGCGATGGCTCCCATTAGTGCCCTTGTGAATGTTCTTGAGGAAGTATATGAGGTTTTATTCAATAGGAGGGTTAGCTCTCTTGTGCTAGTTTGATATTAGTTATTTTCTGGACCGGTAACACTCGTTACTGACGAGTTTTTATAATATATGTAGGTGATGAGCTTGATTGGATGTGTTGGCTTGAACAGAGGAGTAGTGAGGTCTCTTGCACACACATGTCAGATGATTGCATGTTTAATGTTTTGTTTATGATGTTATTATATTGAACATGATGTGATTAAATATAAGATATGATGATATGACGTGAAATGTGAATGGACTTGCATAGGTGGGTTCAAACCCAAGTTTTCGATTAGATTTCTTGGTGATTGCAAATACTTTATATGTGTATATATGTTGTATATGTCATTCTGACAAGGTGGTCCCTAATTGTACTTTTAGGGGAGACTCTGTTCGTGTTATTTTGGAATTTTTATAGATTTTGTTGCTATTGCTACTGGTGTGTGAATTGATTTTCATGTCATCCACATAGTAGCATGTTATGTTTTTGTGCATTCATCCATACTTATAGCGAATTGTATATTCTTCCTAAGACAGTGAGATTAGATCCGCACGAGTTGGGTTCAAGTTAGCCGACCCAGTTAGGGCTTGTGACATTCTAGTTCGGCCCGCAAGCGTGAACCGGATTTGGGGTGTTACTATAACACCCCAATTTCGGTTCACTTAAGAACCGGATCAGAAATGTTACGATCGAGTCGAGACATGTTTAATATTAGTAGTCAATGAGACTCGATCAATAAAATAGATCGAAATAACCCTCTTGGTGTCATGAGAATGGAAGACATTGTTAAATAAATAACAAAATACATCAAATATAAAAAAAATGCAAGAAAGAAAATCATATGTTGAGCTCAAGTGTGTGTAGGATTTATCTGTCCTTCCGCAGAAGTCGATACAGGATTTGCGAGACCTACATATATTATAAGAAAATCGTCAGTAACGAATGTTACTGGTCCGAAAATAACTAATACAATCT
>JAVDBV010060539.1:0-12826 GCA_032619315.1 Piper longum
GGGTGCTGCTAGTCAGGGGGTCGCCTTGGGGGGTGCTGGTCGGGGTCGCCTTGAGGTGGTGCTGGTCAGGGTCACCGTGGGTGGTGTAGGTCGGGGTCGCCATGAATGGTTCAGGACAGAGTCACCAATGGGGAGCTGCTGTAAAATTTGGATTTTTGGGCTTCCAATTAGGTTGCAGTGGATGGAGTTGTGGTCTCGTTTGGGGGGTTGAAGGAGAAGGGGTCTGGTTGGTTTTGGTGCAAAGATGGATCTTGGAGAAGAGAAGGGACGTTGGGGAAAAAGATGGAAGATCTGTAATTTATGCTTAACTCGATACGGTTAGATTTAAAAATAATACCAACTTGTAATAAATCTTTAAAAATAATTATTCTAATGAGTTATGGGTAAAAGAGGCCAAGCTAATAAACTATTATACGAAATTACCATAAATAATAAAGATACAGTCATCATAAAGGGTCGACAATTAATCGGCTTTTTACAAGCAATTAAATTAAATCTAGTATTTCTACACTCTCCTTTAGATATACTAGTCATATCACTAGTTTACCTAAATAGTTGAGATGAGCAGATATTGACCAGTACACATGCCACAAACCATATTCAGATTTTGTATTTCTATGCAATGTATGTCTTCGTACTCCTTAAGACGTGCTTGCAGAGGTGTGCTTGTCACCTTCCATCGTAGAGAGCTTCTTTTAGCGGTTAGTGGTTGTATAGAGTGTTCCAGAGTCATAGTACCTACTAGAGTCATAACAACGGTCCTTGCTCCCATATGGAACAAAGTGAGATACTTGACTTGGGATCGAGTCAAGTAAGAGTTTGAATATGTGGTGAGTGGTCCTGTTCCTCTTACAAGCACATCTAAGAGTTTGACCTAGACTAATTATAGTGAGCCGTACAGCTCATTAGCCTATACTTTTACCTTGTACCAGTGTCCATCTTATAGCAGGAGGACTCACAATACAACTTAGTATTGCCCTATGACTTGGAGCAAAGTGCCCTGAGAGTACACGTTTTCGACCTTTCACACTCCATGAGGATCAGGGAGCCATGGGTAGGCGTCAACATGTAGACCTTGCACCCGACTAGTTTTCCTAGATGTATCTCAGACTAGTACCTTGGAGCACTCTAGAGTACAATCTTGACCAACCCAATAGACCCATAGGGGTGAACCTAGGCTTTTCCGCCAAGGTCATTGCATTTATATCCCCGTAGTTGGCAGTAACCCTAGGGGTCAGTCCAACAGGATGATTCTAGCTTGTGTGGTCCTGCCTAGCTAGACCAGGAGGGAGCTAGCAAGCTTGGTTAGAGTTTGAGAGGCCCATTTTGTGTTAGACCATTCGAATGTGTGTTGCCACCTTTTGAGGGAGAGCTACCATCTAGGTCATAGCTGAATAGGTGTAGTCTTCCTAGCTCAGTGGCTTCTTCACTTAAGCCCTCTGATCATACTTTATGCAAAAAATTATAGGGACAAAATTTTTATGAGGAGAGGTTGTTAATCTCTAGCTTCAGATTGTATTACCCACTTGTTGCCTTGCCTGGTTCTGGTTAGCTTCTAGTCGATTCAAGTTAGCTCAGCTTTTAGAACATAAGCATGAGGCCTAGATGGTTGTATGAGAAAGTTATAGAGGCTGGGTATGCCCAATATACAGATGATAGCTTCAGTTATAATACAGTAGAGCATGAGTTATAAGTTTATACTCGAGTTATACAGGTTCTTACTTGAGTTAGCTCAAGGTTTGTGGGCTAGATCTAGGTTATTGCAGTGTTTAGTATCCATTTGGACATTTTGATCCATCTCTTTTGCGTGCATATTAGGGATTTTGGACTACCAGATTGCCCTTGTAGGGCCAATTTGATTTGAGTCTTAGATCTTCACCTAGTTGAGTTACGGTTTAGAGACCAATTTAGCTCTCTTACCATGATTTATGTCAATAGAGTCATCGTTAAGCTTCAAGTTCATTTCAACTTTTGATGGTGTTGATTTGAGTTTTCTTACTATGAATATTTTGTAAATACCCTAGGTGGACCGCACTATGCCACAAGTTTCTAGACAACCAAATCACACCATGAGGCAAGATTAAGTACCGCCATATTAGCCCTAGCATTGCTTTCCTATTTTCTAGGATTTTCTTTCACATTTTTGAAGTTTTTCTAGCCCAAGTGCCATTGCCACATTGGCTCATAGACGAAGAGACTCTAGCCATCCCCCAGCTACTGGACTTGCAACAGTGTGACCACCTCGTGCCAGACTATCGACCCAAACTCTCCACAACCACTGGCGCAGCTCGCAGCCGGTTACAACATTTTGTTCGCTGGATTTTCATTGGCGTGGCCGCCTTTTGAGGCATTTTTCGGTGTCGATGAACCACCTCTGGTCTAGCTAACCAACCAGATCGACTTCTCCCACCACGACCAACATTTTGAGACCAACTTCGTCCATCGTCGTGGCTGCATTAGCCGCTGGTGACTCTACCTATTCCAGTGGTGTTTCCGTTCCTTTCCTACTATTTTCTGCAAGCCAGTGGCCGTACTTCCTCAACCACCGCCCTCATAACACTCCCTGTACTCCTCTCTGTTGAACATGGCTGGCGGCAAACTCTGGCTTGCCGCCATCGGCATTTTTTGGCGACAGGCACTAGCGGCCCTGTCGGGCCCGTTTACCTGCTCCAGCCTATTTGTATCTACCGTGTCCGTGTCGAGCCCATACCCATCCGCCTCACTTGTTCGACCTGCTGACCTTACCTACCCCCACTATTTTAGCTGACCTTGACCAAGTTGACCGGGCCCTACTCGGTCCAACTTGGCCCAATTGATTTGTCGTTGTTTTTAGCCATTTTTTACCGTTATTGGTAATTTGATATTGTCTATATTAGTTTAGATGCATATGTACATTATTTGGCACATTTTGATATTATGAGTGTTTTTCTTTAGTTGTTTATTTATTAATTATTTATTTGTTACTTATTTATTTATTTGTTCTTGATTTATTTCTTATTGTTTATGTGCTTGTTGTATATGATGCATGATTAAATGATCATTCATTGTTGTTTACAATGCAGTTATTTATTAATATTATTCTTATTCATGTTTATCATATTTTAGTTAGTTAATTAATCAATTATTATTTATTTGTTCGCACAGTTGTATATTCATATGTATGATATTTATATTAATTGCTATTAACTATTTATTTATTTATTAACATACCAGTCTATGTGTTAATATTTACTTGTGTGTAGTCACATATTTATTTAGTGTTATTTATATTATTATTGTTATTCATGAATAGTATTTTTTTACATATTTATTATTCATCTATATATTAATGAGTTTATTTATTTATTTATTAAATATATATTTGTTTATTATAAATTATTTAATTATTTATTTATTTTCATAATTGTTTAATTTGTTAATCACAAGTTTTTATTTTTTTCTAAATATTAACTTGAGTACTTGTTATTTCATTTATTGTTCTTTTATTTATTTGGCTAGTTTTATTTTTTATTTATTTCTTGCATGTGTGTGCCTTATTTTGCATGCTAGACGCTATTCATTTATTCCCTTTACATTGCCCTTGGTTTGAGTTGATATTATTGTTGATGTGAGCACACAGTAAGACTATGCATCGTATAGAGTTGTCAATCTTTTCTTTAGTAATGGGTTTTAATGTAAGTTTAAGAGTTTGAGCTCGCATTAGATGTGCCAACATGCTTGGAGCTTGGATCCAGGTCTATTCAAATTCTTACAAGTTTTATCTGTCTACTCTATCATAGATTTCATTTCAAGATCACAAGACGTGTTAAGTGGTTATTTTATCAGACCCCTTTTAACACGGGTCATCTAGATGTACTTTACTTCTATGATTAATAACTCTTAAGAATAAGATCCCTTGTGCTATTTTTGAACTTAACTCCACCTTATGTTTCCTTCAAGCCCACTTATATGAATTCCTTCCTGACCTTATATGTAGTTTTCATCAGATTTTAGTGGGTCGAGAGTTGGTAGACTTGACCTAGTGTATACCGTGAACGGGTGCATATGCAAGTCACAATGGGCTCTATATTAGTGAGAGGGTTATTCCACTATTGAAGGATCATGACATCTCTATGGCTTGAGCTTCCTCCCACCCAGAGAGCCATAAAGTGGATAGGTACTCTCATGTACAATTCATGTCTAGACTTATGGTCTCAGAAAATACTAAAGGTGAGTCGTTGAGAGTACTTGACTTCTATGTTATGGACGAGAAGTTATTTGGAGGTATAGAGAGGGCTTAGGATATGTGCTTTTTCATGTGAGTGGGGCTAGTTATTATCAAGAGAGGCATTTACCAAGAGTGACACAACACTAGTTCAGTTCCGGATCCTTTCTAGCTTATAGTTTGATGGCTCATCAGTAGATGCCCTTTAAGTATTCCCATAGAGTTATATATTGGTTTTCCTTCCTCGTAGATGTGAGATTCCACTTGTTGGTTTGTAATATTTATTTTTTACGCTAGTGACCCACTTTGCTTACAATTTTTGTATGACATGTATGTTTAATAGGTTTTAATGATGATTTATGAATGCATTTTTTAAAAAAAATATTAATAATATTCATTTATAATTTTTGTCAACCGTCTGATTTTTGTTTAATTAATTGTTATTCTGTCATGATCAGTCAGTCAAATTTGATTTTAAATGTGCTATTAAAATCAATCTTTTTTTTTATGACATTTCTTTTCCCAATCATGCACTGAGTTGCAATCCATCAGTAATAATTTTAAATATTAGATTATATCATCTTATTATACCTGATATTCAATGTACTGTCTTGACATCTAGTACGGTTTAAGTTTTCATATTATTTTAATCATTATTTAGTTTGTAATATGAAATTTCACACAAACTAGTATTTTTGTTGAAAGTATTTGCTTTTTAATTGTTATTTAATACAATATCGATAATAAAATATGTTTTTAATATTTTATAAAATATGCTATTTATAATTTTAAAATATAGTTTAAGTCACCGCGATCCGATTAAAGTCAAATATATCCCGTACCCCTTAACGCTGCCATCAACTCGTTTAAGGCTGCAATATGCACTCACCTCTGAGGGTCAGAACAATAAACCATCTTTAGTATTTTTTTTAAACATCATCTACTTAGTATTTGTGCAATTATAATAGAGCCACAGAAAAGTAAATGCATATATGGATTGTACAAGTCGAATGGGGCTCGGAAATTACACAATTGTGCCACTACACTTTTCATCACCTTCTCTGCAACTCTCCACCATATCTTACTGATCCATATATGGCAGCCAAGCTTCTTTTGGCCCCGCTTTCTTCTCTTTCATCTTCCAACCTCAGAATCTACCAAAACCAACATCATGATCATCAATGGCTGCCCTCATATCGAGCGCAACCGCGGAGAAAAGCTTCTATTCGTGCATCTCTCGAAAACTCAGCATTCTCTGCTTCTTGCTGTCAGACACTGTTCACACTGGCTGACACTGCCGGCTACTCCCAGGCCAGCTACTACACCTCCCTTGGCCTCTTTGTCATCTCTGTTCCGGGACTCTGGTCTCTCATCAAACGATCTGTCAAATCCAAGGTCTACATGAATAGCTGTTTTCTTCATACATATATCTGTTCTCTTTCAAACAAAGAGATATAGGACAGGGAAGTACCATTTGTTAATAACATTTGAATCATCACTTTCTTGTTTCAATTTTCAATCAGATTGTGCAGAAGACGTTTGTAAGGGAAGACATGAAAGCACCCAACCAGATGGCCGCTGAAATATTGTCCTTCTTCACCAGGAACAATTTTGCAGTTGCCGACAGGGGAGAGACCATCACGTATGCAAACTTGTCCCTAAAAATGATGATTGTGTTTTTTATTTGAGTTCAATTGGAAGTTAACATTTTAATTTGGTTGTTGGATAAGGTTTGAAGGAATGATGTTGCCCTCAAGAGGGCAAGCTGCATTGCTCACATTCTGTACCTGCATAAGTCTTGCAAGTGTTGCCCTTGTGCTCACCATCGCTCTCCCTGAAGGTGGCAACAATTGGTTCTGGCTTACCATTTTAAGCCCCCTTGCGTGAGTGCCCCTTTCTAACTCATCCAATTTTTTAGATGATAAGCTCATATTAATTTAAACCCGGCTAATATTTGTGCATTATTTTCAATCCCATCTCTCCATAAAGAGTAGGGCTGTGGTAAAAAGGGTATCCTATCGTTAAAATTTTGTAATTTGTAATTACATAACATCCATATCCCAACACCTTCTGGGTATAGATAGAAGAGTAAGATAATAATGATGATAGGCTCATCGAAATTAGAAATTCATCACAATCACTATGAAAGTACATATTGCCTAATTGTAAATGGCATTATATTGTTGCTTTTTTGATAAGACAATCGATCAACTTTACAGGAATTGATGAAACACTGCAGGTTCTGATGAACCACCCTTGTAGAAACATACATTAGCTCGCTGCTCTGAACATGGAAGAGGTTGAGAGCAATTTTGATTTATTTATGGAAACTTGCATGAACCCCTACATGCCATCCTGTTTTCCTTTATCTGACAATGTAGAGAATAAATATACCTACACAAATAATTTACCCATTTTTTATTGAAAACTATCCACTTATTAATCAAAATAACCTATCTCAAAAACCATCCAACTGCGAAAATTGGTAAACCATTCTTTGAAAGTGGGTAACTCTAACTGTCACAGGGTATTTGGTGTACTTTTAGTTGTTTTAATTAGGAAATTATTTTATGCGATTAAAACGTTAAGGTGGATGCTTGTTCCAAATTACTTCGCATGTCTTCACATACGGGGATTAGGACGTCTAGGGCTGCTAAACGAGCGAGTGAGCCGAGCTCGCTTTATGTTAGAACTTGATTCGAATAGTTTGAATTCTGTTCGAACTCGACTCGAGATTGAACGAGTTTCGAGCGTATATGCTCGAAATCAACTTGAATATTTTTGATATGTACGAGCTCGACTTGAGCTCGAATGCAGTTATACTATTAAATTCTAAGAGCTCGCTCGAAATCGGCACGTTTGGGAGCTTGTAACTGGCTTGTTTGAGAGCTCGAAACTTGCTTGATTGGGAGCTCAAAACTAACTCGATTGAGAGTTCAATATTGGCTCATGTGGGGGCTCAAAACGTGATCGTTTATAAACTTGAAAATAAATGAGAAAAATATATATTTATAAAGATTAAAATTAATAAAATAATTTATCAACAAGCCACTTACAAGGTCGATGTTCTGGCGGTGACCTGCGGCATTGATCGGCGGTGGTGCGGCAGCCGAAGGTGGTGTTGGTGACGGAGGTGGAGGGTATGAGGATCAAGAAGCGTCGGGGGGAGGTAGGGTAAGAAATGGGTAATAAAAGTTGATTTGTCTTCAGCTCGAGTAAAAAATAATAACTAACTTGCAATAAATCTTAAAAAAATCTAAAAAAATCGAAAAAAATCTCATAAAATATATTATACACCATAACACCACAATGCCATATTATGTATATTATTATATTATATTATCGAGTCGAGTAATAAGTCGAGTACGAGTTAAGTAATGAGTCGATTTCGTGTCAAGTTCGAGTAATAATTGAGTCGAGTCGAGTCGAACACTTCCTTGCTCAAACTCGGCTCGTAAGATTCGAGTTCGAGTCGAGTTCGAGGTCGAACATTTAAATGTTAAGGTTTGAGTCGATTTGAGCTAAACCAAACGCCAAATGCTCGCGAGCTTATTGGCTCAATTAGCAGCCTTAAGGAGCCTTTAGAGGAGCCTTTAGGGAATGGAGCCCAAGGGTTAATAATACATATTCAAGAATATTACAAACTCTATCCATGCACAAAAGTAGGTTCAAACCGATTAAACTGAAATGATTCAGTTCTTGTAAACTTTTATTTGGTTTCTGTTAGGACCTTTGGGGGATTTTTAGGGGTTAGGAATTTGGTTTCGGAAGCAAATTAAACCCGAACTAAAACTAACCAATAAGGTAAAAATCTTATTAGGTGGTAGGAATTTGGATTCAGAACCAATTCAAATCGGACCGACTACAAAGGTGAAAAGTTGAAAAGGAACCTCTAGATTTATGTTTTAAGTAGCTTATTATTAACTTATTTTATTTGTTTGCAAGTCATTAATTTTGAGATGTTTAATATGGCATACAAAGAATAATTAGTATCAACATCAGCTAATACTCTTATCTAACTTTAATGTCGTACTTTGGATTATAAGGACAATTGGATGACGATGCCAATTCTGCATATGTAAAAAAACCACAGCCATATAATTTAAATGAGTGGTCAGATTTATATGTCTAGAATACTTTTTGATGTGATTATGATAGCTAAAACACACTATAACATTGATTTTTATAAGACAATAATTAATTCTAATATAGTTTAAATAAACTACAGTTTCGAACGAAAGGTTTTGATGGATTCTTTTGGTTTTAAATTTCTTGATTTGAAAGGCTATTCGGAAATTTAGTTCCGTGGGTTCACAACATTGTGGAACCGAATGCTCTCCATTTTAAAAGTTGTACGTCGTTCATTGGTTAATTGTTGTATCATGCAAGAATGTAGGGGAGTTTATTACTGGAAACGAGCCTCTCGAGTGGAGCAGATAAAGGTGAAGATGATGGTGGGGGATGATGGGAACCTGTCCGATATCATAGTGCAAGGTGACGATCAGCAAGTGGAGCAAATGAGGACGGAACTGCAACTAAGTGAGAAAGGAATGGTGTACGTTAAAGGTATTTTTGAGAGATGATGCTTGTAACTGAACCAGACTGCCGAGACAAAACCCAGCACACATCAATCAATTTTGAAACAAGTATATGTAGAAAGTCATTCAAATGATTTTTTTTTCATGCACCCAGCTGTTCCAATTTTAAGGTAGCCAGTTTTGCTTTAAATGTTCTACTTTTCTTGTCCCTTACAAGAAAAGAAAAAAACAGATAATCAAAAGGTTAAGCGTCGCATTCATTTGGGGAATATTTACAAGAAACAATTGTGTTGTATGTGGCTTAAACAATATAAGCCATCGTCCGAAATGCAGTCTGAAATGACGGGAAAGAACTCCTGGGTGATCAACTTGATATGATCTTCAGAAGCTCGATGTCAAATAGAAGAGTTTTGTCTATCAGTCCTTGGTTCTTCAACACAAAGTCAAGAGCTCGTTGACCCTGAGAAACATGCCAACATTATTAGACTTGTGATCAAAATTCTTGAACTTGAGGAATAAAGATTCATACAGAAAACGTGGTTGGCCTCGGCCCTAGTTTGTTGAAGTCATTCAGGGGGTACCCGAGTTCTGGGGGCACTATGATCCTGCGTTTATATCACAATAAAAATAAGGAGAACAATATGAATTCAAGAGCCATGCCAAGAGCCATCAAATGTCTAATCCTGCGTTGCAATCAAATGTCTAATACAGCACTGTAGGACAACCTTCTTATCCCACCAAGAGCCATGCCAGAAATTGCTTCCTCAAATGCCGGTATAACCTTAATAGATTCAATTCGTGTTAGAATAGTGTCACCTTTTGAGAGGCTAGTATGTTAGCGAAGCTTGGCAGTTACCTGCTGCGATCCAACGGTGAACTTGAAAAAATCCTTGTCGTCACCCTACATGAATGAAAATAAAACAATGTACACAAAATACAGTAGAATAAAGTACACTATCACCTCAATAATTTGCCCTACAGAGGAGGAAAAAATAAAATAAAATAAAATAAAACAAAACAAAACACTATCGTATCGTGGTGACAGAATGTGTCAGTATGCAGATATAAAATTGCTGCGTCTTCATAAAGTAAGGTAAGAATTTAATACAAGTAAGCCAAACTCTTGACCAGGAAATTTAATAATACCTACACTTTCATGCAGTAGTATTAAGACAACCTTTTAAATAGAAAGTTAAAAGATAAAAAAAGGCTCGTCTAAATGATTGATCAAGCTACATTAGGCATTCTCAATATCTTAAATATTGTAATGTTATTTAAGCAGTCATGAAGTTATTAAGAGAATAAAACCTCCTAAAGTGATGTTCAAAAATTCACTTAATTTCAACGATTCTAATTTGCAAAGATCTACAATCAATGTGCTTGAGTACAATTACAAGTTTCAGGCATAGAAGAAAAAGTAAATAATGGTGATATTAACACCTCAAAAGATCCTCCCTTTGTTTTGTTTCGAGCTTCAAATATGCGACCATAATATCCTATTGTATAGCCATCCCAATCAACCTGGAATTCGAGCTTACTTCAATGAGAGATCCAGCATAAAGCAATGAAAGTTTATAAGCTTACCACGACAGTCTCCCCCATCTTTGGTGCAGGCCCAACACCTACTCGCAAATCCTGAAATCGTGCTGAAGTTCAAATTAAAAGACGATCATAAAATGTGCATACTAAATAATAATTCACGAAGAAAACCAATGTTGTTACCTTGTACTGGAGACCAGATTCTGTTTCTGTATAGTCTGGATAACGCATTTTCGTTTTCCCATAGTCCTTTCCTCGAATGGCTGGCACTGGAATTAAGATTCAAATTAAACAGAAGACATTGTCTCTTGAGTCAAAACAAGATACGAAGTTGCCACAAATAGGATACAACTTGTTCCTTAGAGAGTACTTAATAATTAGGAAAACAAAAGATATGGACATGTTTCATTTACTGTCAGCAAATTCGGCCGCCAAAGCCTGTGAATCCTTCCAGGAATGTCTAAACACGTTTGTCAAGAGCCCAACTGTTGTGATCGCCATCAATTTTCTCCTCTCAAATGTTTCATCGGAAGCTGATTTGAGAACAGGAAAGATACACATTCTCATACACACAAACATTAAAGAAAATAAAATGGAGAGAACATGTCTATTTTAACCATTTTCTCAACATTGATTTATACATACACGTGATGATGTTCAAACAAAATAAAAAGGCAAGCATCGTTTAGGTTGGAGACATAGTTCAATGCATCCAAGTAGCCTATTCCAATAATTCTTTCTTAATTTCATACATAAGCCCATTGCTAGCCACTTAAACATCAGTCATAACATTCACCAATAAAATAATTAGTAGAATTTGGCAACCATTTGATCTAAGATCAATTAAAAAGTTCCCAACAACCTACAGCCAACAAAACTACAGAAGCACTTTCTATAAAGAATAGACGTTCCACAATACCAATATATCTCCGAAGATTCAGATGATACCAGCGCCTGCTTATAATCTACTCTACAAATCACGTAATCATCAACAGAAAAAATGATAACATAATTTGCATTCAACAAAGCACTTGAACTCTCACCAAAATAGGCAGATGAAGGGAGAAATGGAAACGACCTCCGCTGACAAACAGTTCCAGAATTAACACCCACATGCCTTCTACCCAACTTTCTTCCCTGCAAAATGACTAGCGTAAAAGAAGCAAAAGAAGTAGAGAACCCAAGGGAGAAACATTAACCACTCACACACAAAAGGGGAAAAAAAATGTGCAAAAGAGATTTCTACAACCATCAAGCAAGAAATTCAAACATTGGGTAAAGCTCAAAATTACTGATCAAGCTAATCACGTGAAATAGAAGGGGAGTGTGAATCTCACAGAAGCATGTTGTTGGAGAGGGAAGATGGAAGAACTGGGCCGAGAGCCAACTGGAGAAATAACGGCCATAGCTGACAAGGAACGAGGATGTGGAAATTTGTAAGCTTAGAAGCTTCCCCGGCTTGGGATAATGTCTCTCTGGAAGAGCAGAGAAGAGACCGATTTGGTAAGGAACGAGTGATTTGTATATGACTATGGGAGGGTGTTTTTCTGTAAATGACACAAATACCTTTCTCTACCCTCTCCATTGTACACAAATACCTTGCTCGGATCTGTACATCATCTTTTGCAGGGCGGATTTTTGTTGGTTTGCCATCAACTTATCAACATTTAACACGATGTTCCGTTGTTTTGAGCATTTTTGTTAGGGGTGTAAACAAACAGAACAGGGTTATTTTGAATTCGACCTGATTTGTGGGAAGCTTGTTCGAGCTCGTTTGAGTGTTCGTCAAGCCTTTGATTTATTATGGTTCAAGTACCTTCTTCAAAATTTATATTATTTGGGTAAGGTTTGTGTTCGGCTCGCCTTGTTTTTGAGTTGAACAATTCATGAGTTCGATTATAAAGTCAAAAGTATCTCACTTAAAAAATGTAATTAGCGTGGCCACGACCTCCAAGTGATCAATGTGAAGACTGCCCATCTAAACTATCTCATCACATTGTTATTATATTAAATATAAATAAATATAACTAGTTATAATTAAACTTATTAGTGTATATATATATATATATATATATATGAAAGTTTTCCTGATCCTGAGGCAGGAAAACTTTCCTGCCCCTCAAATAGATCTTGGCCGGCCGTCCAATCATAAGGACAGTCCAGATCTAATGTTAAGAAAAAAAATTCAAAAACACCCCTATGTCGCCTCGCCGCCCCTCCACCCCGTCGTCGCCTGCCCCCACACGCTCCGCCACCCCGCCGCGTTGTCGCCCCGACGCGGCTACCACCCCCTCGCGGCCGACGGGACGGGCTTCATCCCCCTCCCTCCTCGCTCCCCCGCCACAAACACCGCCGCCCCGCCACGGACGCCCCTCCACCCTGCTCCTCCTTGACCCCGGGGCATCCGTGGCAGGGTGGCATCAATTTTTTTTTCTCGCCGCAACCTAATCTGGCCGCTGCTGGCCAGATCCAGCCGCAACAGGCTGAATATCGCTGTTCCCTGACCAGATCTGGTTGAGGGAAGGTTAGATCCAGCCTGTCACGG
>JAVDBV010060540.1:0-13793 GCA_032619315.1 Piper longum
ATATATATATATATATATATATATATATATATAATTTTTTGTAATTTTGATCGATTGAATTTCAAACAAAATCTAAAATTTTATATTTTGAACTATAACTAAAAAATAATATAATTTTAGAATCTATTCATCATTACCCAACTTTTCATTTTGATATATAAAATTAGTAAAAATTATAACTTCTATTTATTATCAATTTTGTTTTGAATAAAAATAAATTTTTTTGGGTATTTTTGTTATTGAATAAAAAATAATGAGATTGGGTTGTCATTGATATGAAAGTTTTAAAAATGTTTATATGTGATATAAGTTTGAAATTTTGACTATTTTTGAAAGAAAAATTTAAAATCTGAACATCTATGAAATTTTCTCTAAAAATATTTTAAGCTTTCCTGTTTTATCAAATGTGGTTGTTGTGGTCACAATATGCATATATATTTTATAATTTCTCAAGACTCACAGGTGGTTTTATATTTTATTCTTGATTAATAGGTTTTTCTTTTCTTTTTACCAAAGCTCTAACTAAGAATTTTTTATTTTTTTTCTATTCTCATTTCCTAGTGAGTTATAGAAAAACTTGAATGAACTTAAAATGAAAAAAACTGCTGGGTTTAAAAGAAATTCTACTATGGTAAATCATTGGTTGTATGAGTTATATATTGAATAGAGTATTGGTTATTATATCAGATTTATAGCTGGTATAAGATATATAAATAAAATATTTTATTAAAATGTAAAAATATATTTTATTATCTATATTTTCAACAAAAAAATCGAATTTTGTGAAGTTTTCAAATTAAAAAACCAATTAAATTGCATTGGATTTAGGGCAATTTGTGGTATATCAGAATGATAAGGTATTTAAAAACAATGAAGAGAATACTAAAAAGCTTTGTGGGAAGATTTTGGCACCACCAGTATAGTTCTGCCCTAGATTGGGTAATTTTAGGTTTAATTAATAGATTGTTTTAATATTTTAATAACATACTCGTTAAAAGAAAAACCATTTTACTATGCATAGATTTTCCCTCAAGTAACTTAACCATATGAAGTTGGTCTCGCCAATAATATTTTTAAACATTTTGTCGTTTTTCCAAGGATTCATTTCACATGTATGTAGGTCTTATTCGATGCTCAATTTGATATAAGTTTATTCTAAGTCAACTCTAAAGTGACCCGAAATTTGTATGTGCTCGATTTTGTTAAATAGGAAACAAAATATTAAAAAAAATTATTACTTTAATATCAACTTAAACTCAAATTATTTTACCAACAACAAGACTTAGAGCCAAAAAGTAAACAATTTAGATTTTGAGTGGAAAAAAAAATTGACTCGAATCTACTCGATTCAAGTTGCCCAATAAACATCTTAATACACCATTGTGGGTGTTAATCGAGTGAGTCGTGTCAAGTTCAACTATACTCAAACTCGATATGTTTGTTTCGAGTTTGAGCTGAGATCAAAGGGCTTGAGTCGAACATGGGAAAATTTGAACATTATTTACATATATTTTTATTTTTTATAACTTGGAATAAAATTAGTTATGAAAATTTAAATAGTTTAATTTCGATTCACTTATATGTCAAATAATTAAGTCAAAAATAAAGTCATTATATTATCATGTAAAATTATCATAAAATATTATTATATTTATTATTCTTTTGCATTATATATAAATAGTTATATAAAAATATATAAATTATTATATCTAATATAAGTTATTGAGGTTCACGTACAGTTCGGCCGAACATAAGTGTATTAATACTTGTTTGATTTGAGTCAAACTTTAACTCAAACAAGATTGAGCTACCAAATATATAAATTATTATCTCTAATATAGGTTATTGAGGTTCATATCGAATTGAGCTGAGCATATTTGGGTAGGACTTTAACTCAAATTAAATCAAGCTCTTTGTCCATCCGTTGACACTGGCCCATGGACCAATGCTCTTCTTAAAGATGAAACAAAATATTTAAAAGAATTATTACTTTAATATCAATTTAAACTCGAATTATTTTACAAACAACAAGACTTATATTCAAAAAGTAAAAGAATTAGATTTTGAGTGGAAAAAAAATTGACTCAAATGTACATGACTCAAGTTGCCCAATAAATATATTAATACACCACTATAGGTGTTAATCGAGTGAGTCATGTCATGTTAAACTGTACTCAAACTCGAGATGTTTGTTTTGAATTTGAGTTGAGGTCAAAGGGTTTGAGTTGAAGATGGGAAAATTTGAACACTATTTACATATATTTTTATTTTTTATAACTTAAAATAAAATTAGTCATAAAAATTTGAATAGTTTAATTTCGATTCAATTATATGTCAAATAATTAAGTCAAAAACAAAATTAGTATATTATCATATAAAATTATTATTATAATATCATTATATTTATTATTATTTTAAATTATATATAAATAATTATATAAAAATATATAAATTATTACATCTAATATGAGTTATTGAGGTTCACATCGAGTTGAGCAAAACATAGTTGTGTTTGTGGTCTTACTTATTTGACTTGAGTCGAACTTTAACTTGGAGTTTGAGCCGCCAAATATATAAATTATTATATCTAATATAAATTATCAAGGGTCGTGTCGAATTAAGCCGAACAAAATTGTGTTGATACACTTACTCAAATTTGATTTGAGTCAAACTTTAACTCGAACAAAATCAAACTCTCTTATCCATGATAGCCCATGGGCTGATGGGCTGATGCTCTTCTTATTAACGGTACTCTTGCGTATCCACGGGTGAAGAAAAAATGGCGGGTCTCTTCATCTCCTACATCTCTCCCCTCCTCACCCGCTTTCCTTCTCATCCGACAGCCTCAAAGATTCGATCTTTCGCTTCTCTACCCGACCTTCCCACAGCCGCCAATCAGTCCCGTGGTGGGCTGCCTCGCTTTTACTCTCAAGTCCTTCCCTCCACCAAGGCATGCTTGTTCTTCCCACCTCTTAACTTGCCTGACTTTGATCTTTTGTACTACTTGGGGGTATTGTTTGTGTTGGTTTTAGCTGTTTTTTAGTATGTGGGTAAGGTAGTTTTTTTGTTGATGGACGTTGTGTTGTGTGTGTGTGTGTGTGTGTGTGTTTTTTTTTTTCTTTTTCTTTTTGAGTGGTGGGTTTTAGAAGGGTTTTTGGCGTATGTGTGAATTGTATAGTTGTGGTCGTTGGTGATATTGAAGGTATTGGTTTTTGGTGTTTTTATCATGCCGGTAGTGTGTGCTTGTGGTTTTGGCATTTGGGTGTTGGAAAGGTTCTTGGTGTGAAGCAAGTCTGAATGGTGTAATTGCAGGGTGGAGTGGTAAGAGTACTAGGCGAGGAGTTCTGGCACATGACAAAGGTTTTGCGGCTCAATGTGGGTGACAGGTAGTATTTTTTTGTGTGATTCTGTCCATGGCTAGAGCTTAGAGGAGCAGTTGGGGTTTAGTTTTCACAGAGTATAGCTTACAGTTTCTGCATAGATAGGCCTTTCGAATTGGAAACAGATCTTTGATTTTAACGGCATGCATATTTGATATGAAGGTTTTATCATTTGTATTATGTTTTTTTGCTTGCATTGCGTTCCATGATTGGGCTCGCTGACTGAAAAATACATGTAATTGAGTGATTCATCTATGGCTGGAAATCAAGCCGGTGGTCCAATTCCTTTTTCTGGTTTACGAACCTGTAAGGATGAAGAGAGAATTCCATGAAATTGATATGCTTACCAGTTGCTAAATTAGACTACAACTGAATCCCTGATAATGAGTAGTGCACTTTTCAATTTTCATCTGTATCCATCTCTTTATAGGCATCATCACAAGGCGCAAAAAGACTTATCATTTTCATATCCTGCATGTTAGATGCTATTCACTAAATCAATCGTCAATGCATCAAACTGTGTTGGACAAAAAATCATCGTTGCCAATGACCCAGTGACGTGACACAGTAATAGGGTTCTATATGCAGTTTTCGTATTTTGGATTTATTTTCTATTTTCGTATTTTAATATTAGAGTAATTAGAAATTCCGTCAGGTCTCTATTTGTTTTAGTTTCTCCATAATTATTGGTTACTCCCTTATTCTAATAGGCCTTTCCTAATTTTTTTCCAACTCATCAACTGAGATTTCACACTTTTACGCTTGATTGTCTTATTTTGAGTTGAATTCTCGTTTATTGTAATCTGGTGCCAGGTCACTCTGGCTTGAGTAACCTTTACAGGTTTGAAGATAATAGCAAAGATTATTGAAAATGATTTGCTGCCTATTGGTGAGTGGTGAAAGTATGTCATTAGTTATCTTTTATGATCTGATAGGATTGAGCTCTTCAATGGGACAGGAGGGATCATTCAGGGTGGTATAGAAAGGATAGATCGAACGGGTTTAGATTTTGTGGCAGTCGAAGATATAAGAGTGGTTGCCCCCAAAAATACTCAGTGGCATGTATATGCTGCCTTTGGTATGATTTATTACTCAAGGCTTTCATTCTACTGGAGCAGAATATAGCTAATGCATCTCCTTTGAAAACTTATTCTAGGTACACTAAAAGGTGGTCGGTCTGATTGGCTTATTGAAAAGTGCACGGTATGGTACTTATTTATCTATATATAATGTGACCTGACACCCTCTTCCCTTGGATATTATATCCTTTTATTTTTCACAGTTTTTCTTTATTCATAGGAGCTTGGAGCTAGCAGCATGACACCTCTGCTAACTGAGCGATCACCATCTATAACAGATCACCGAGTTGAAAGGCTGCATCGTGTGATGTTGGCTGCTGTTAAACAAAGTAAGTTTTAAAATATCTGCGTCAACTGATTAGTACTTTTGTGGCTATTTCAAAAGCCTTCTGTCGATAGTTTTCTTTCTAGCTCTGTGGTTGTAACTTCTATTACCTGACTCTTCTTTCCATCTTCTAAATGTGTCCTGAAATAAGTTTCTTGTTTATTCTCAATCAGGCCAGCGTCTTCATGAAATGACTTTGAATCCTCCAATGAAAATGAGCAAACTTCTGTCTGTTGTAAGTTCATGAGATGCTGTACTGCTCTTACAGTGTTCATTGATAATGATGTTTATTTTTGTTAGAGAATATGAATTTTGTATCTATTGTTGATAACTCAAATCTGGAGCCAAATTTAGTGGATTAAAATTTTGAAATGAAAATGTTACATAAAATGTATCTGTTAAACTGTGTGAAATTTATTTTGCCAATATTCCAAATCGACTTATTTATGTTGGGAAATGTTATTTTTTGAAAATATTTTTCAAATAACCTTATACTGGGTGTATTTTTTATGCTACATGGCACCTTAATGTAGAAGCTTGGCTTTAAAATAGATGTATTTTTTTATTACAGACAGTGAAAATCTATTTGTAATGAGCAACTTGCCATGTGGAATGTCCTAAACATGACCAAGATGCATGCAACATCTCGGATGAATATATCTGTATCAGCTCTTCATTTTATTTTCATTTTTTGTTGTAGGTAACACAAACAAAGTTATCTTTCTTAGCTGCAGCAGAGTCAAGACCATTAGTTAATGCATTATCTGACAGAAAAAATGAGGCGAATGGGCTTCTGATAATTGGCCCTGAAGGGGGTTTGAATTTCTAATTGTCTTGCATGGTTTTAAGTCTTCTTACCAAGGGACTTTAATGTTTAACTGGTTTACAAACGCGTGGAATTTGTGGCATAGTGAGTGAATTCATTTGCGATGACAGATTTCACTGAGAAGGAATCAAAGCTGATTATGGAAGCTGGAGCAATACCTGTAGGTCTTGGGCCATGTCGACTTAGAGTTGAGACGGCTACAATTGCACTCTTAGCAACATTGATGTTGTGGTCTGATTCTCAACCGGTAGACAGATGAATTGGTTACTTGTTTGTAACTTTGCAGGTAGTTTTTTGCAGCTTATAATTTCTTCTTGATATGTAGGATTGATGCCAGTCTCGTAACCTATGTACATGCTTCACCTGCTGTCCTGCTCATTGTAGAATTCTTATGTATTCTTGGAGGGCTGTGATAAAAAAGGCATAAGCTTGCCATTTTGGTTTTGCATGAGCTTTGCATAACTAGTAGTGAAATTACTTATACAGGGTCTTTTTCAAAATGACTTATCTACTGCCATTTCTCTATGCTCAAGCCATCTTTCATCAATTAGTTTTTTTCTTTCACCTGATTTGTCACGTCTTTCTTGCTTTTTCGCCAGGAAACTTTCCATTGAATGGAGAGTGAAGGTATTGGATACAAGGTTGGTTGTGCTGTCAAACATGCTATATTCATTCCAACAAAACTGGCAGCGCTCCCAGGGTACTTGTGATGCAAAAATTTACTAAAACAAAGACTTAAGAGCAGCATGACCCATATTTTATTATGGCTTGGCATGCTTTCTTATCCATAGCTGATGAAAGCATATGCCTTCGGCCAATATTGTAGATAGCGACGATGATGCAGGGCACTTTGGTTGAGGCCCATCGAGGTATTTTGGCCTAAATTCTGTGGAAGCGCGGTTCTATGAGCAACAAGAAAGAGCAGCAAACTCCATATCCCATGTAGAATCTGCTAATACTCTCACAATAGTTATGAAGCTGCTCCTGATAATCTGTTTTTTTTGACCTAATACGATGTGGGTTAACTAAAAATGACCTGGTAGTAGCTGCAACTGATAAATCAGTTTTGACTTCTGACAATTCTTGAACAGCTTCTTAATGATTTTTCCAAGGGAACAGAATTCTCATGCGTCATTAACAATGTAAGTCTTTAATTTATTTTCTTTCTCGAGCATATTTAATGTTTTGGTCTGGCAACTCCTCTCTAGGATTCTTTGAAAACTACCCACTCTGGGCACAATATATAAAATCTTCTTTACATGACTTTTATATTTTCTTGGGGTTAAAAAAAATGTTATAAAAAGTGTCATTTTTCTCTCATGTTTGCGTTCATAAAGAAAATATTTATGATTTGTTTGGCTATCACTTTGGAGTACTCTCTATTCTTTGGGTATGCCTCTTAGTTCAAAAAAGTTTTAAAGGATGAAAATCATATTTAATATCTTATGCTAGCCGTCTCCAACTCTTAAAATCCGTCATCAATGACATGTTTCATTATTGGACCTTTCCACCTATACACTTATAAATCACGTTTTAAAGCTCATTACTAAATTATTTCTTTCGTTTTTGTAGAGAGGGAACATTTATGTTATGAATTTTTACAATATCAATTGGATACAGATTTATAAGCCTTTATTTGAAGGCGGTCTTGATATTCGAGATATTTCTAATGTTAACGACACTGAATTAGTAAAGTTGTTTTAGCGAATATTAATAATAAAAATAGTTTGTGGGTAAAGTGGATTCATAAAGTTTATTTACATGGTGGATTTATATAGATTGTGCGCATAAATTGTGGGTTAAATGTTTAGAATATCATTATTTTTTGAAGAGAAAAAGTAGCTCATGATTGTTTCTATAGAATTAGCAATGATATGAATATGTTTACTTGGCTTTGGTTTAATCATTGACCTTTCATCCAAAGACTCGGTCATTAGATTATTATAAATCTTAAGAGAAACACCTCTTACAATATATTTCAATCTATTATTTATGGTTATTGGGCCTCCACCTTTGATACTATAAGCATATACAAAGTTTTAAATTTTTTAAATGAAAATATTCATTTCTTATCTTTTGCGGATGATAATATAGGGTAGTTATTTTTTACATGAAAATTTTCTTCTAATTAGGATTTTTTGAAACTTCATTCTCTAAGAATGTCGCGAGACATTTTTGTTTGGTCTAAATACCAAACAAATCGGCATGTATTCATTATTTAATTGATCATGTCAAATGAAATCTTAATTCTAGAAAATTTTTAAAAGAAAAGATTTCATTTTATTAACAAATGTTCTCTTTGTGAAGCTTATTTGGTAACAAGAGATCATTTATTCTTTAAATATTTTTATAACAAACAAATTTAGAAGATGATCCTTAAAAAATATTACGTGTTTCATCAAGTCAGTTTCTTCGGTGAAACCTTTTTGTTTTATAAAGCAAGTATGCAAGTCTTTTCATGAAACTTTTTTTTGCTATTTATATTTTTTATTTAGTACAAGTAAAATAAAAAAATATTTAAAGATTTCAAAATATACTATGATTTATTCGCTATATATATTATTTCTCAAGTAAAGTTTACTTCCAAAGCCATAAACTACACATAAAAAATATTAATTATTATGATTTCCTTTAAGCTTTTAGATGTATTTTTTATGAACACTTTAGAGTCATTTTTACTTTTATATTTCTTTGTCTTTTTAGAAGTTATTGAAGTGAATTTTTACTTTGTGAAAAAAATAAAATTCTGAACGATTAAGTGACTGCAAAACTTATCTCAGCTTTTTTCTTTTATTTTTTATCTTTTCTCTTAGCTCTCTAGCTTCATTTTGTTGCGCGTTACAGATAGATCTGTTTTTTAATTATACGTAATTTTCATCTGGGCAGCTCCTATCTGGGGAAGGCTCTGAATGGTGGACCTGCCCTTGAAAAATTGTGCTTGTTTGAACTTGTTACTTTGAAGAGAAGCCCTGCTACACTACTTAAACAGGCAAGGTTTTAAATCACATCTTTGGCCTTGATTGCCGGTGCCGTTCAGAAACAAGAGCTTCTAAATTGGACTCACCAAACTAATCAAATCAGAGATGGAGTCATGGAGGTCTGAAATAGGTAAAAGCTTTGAAGATCTTGTTCTAGACTATCCATGTCTTCTTGCCCAAAGTTCAACTTGCCCAGAACTTGCATATGAAACGATATAAATGCGAAGTATATGGTGACTGCAACTTCTTGTTCCCCCACAAACATTATTTACACAGTTTCAATGATTTTGACTCGGCTAGAAAATCTTGTATACTACGCATTTGTAGAAGATTTCTACATGTAAATCCTCTTCATTTATACGATAATCACTTTAATTATTGATACGAAAATACCCGATTAGCCAATCGCCGGAATATTAACGCTGCCAATAAACATTTTCCGCCATTATTTGTCAGATTTTTTTCCTACACATGCTCTTGAGCATGGCCCTGCCGGTGTAGTAACCATATAAAATGAATGCACCTCAAAATGTACTGGACCACCCAGAAAACTGACTACCCAGATCATTTAATCTCTCGTTGACAAAAATTTTCATTTCCCATCCTTCAACTAACTCAAAAACAGATGTATGATCCTCATAGGTCAACCAGAAAGACCCACCATCTTGGAAGTCAAAGCAGAATCACATCAAATAGGTCCATGTCCATCCCTCCCATATGCCAAAGGCCATGCACCCCTTTCAGAGGAGATGCCATGGAAGTCCTATAAAACACCATCTTCATCGACATCTACTCCAGCCCACCTCTTTTCTCATCAAGCTCTAGAGCAAGAACATCTCCAAGAAGGAGAAGAAGATGGGAATTGTGGAGATTGAGGGGTTGGTGGGGAGGATAAAGGAGAAGGTGGTTAGGTCTCTTGGGAGGAAGCAGGCTGGGAAGAAGAGGCCTTACGTGAAGATGGACAAGAGCTCCAGTGTGAGGGTGGAGATTCGCAGCCGCCATGCTCGGAAGCTCATCGACAAGACTCTTCGTGCTGCTGATCGTCCCGACAACATCGGAACTCTCTCTTGACAAATTTTTCTATACTTTCTCTATAATTCGTTCTTACAGTTCTTCACCTTCTTCTACAATCTTAAATTCTATGTAAATAGTATATTGTAATTATAAGGAGCTTTTGATCATGGTTTATGGGCTTTTTTCTTGATTGGTAAAAATAAGTTTGTGTAAAAAAAACAATCAGGTTTTATCAGCAAGTTACATGCATGTCTAATTAATCTTTCTTGCTTTCTATATAGTGGAATAGAAAGTTAGATGAAAACTGTTTGCAATATTACTATTTAAACATTGATATTTGGACTTTGATATGGTTTAAGGTCAGAGTGGAATGAGTGAATAAGATTTGTCTCAGTATTGGAATTAGGTGTGAACAAATTCATAATTAGACAGGATATATAAAATAAAAATAATAGTCACAACCCAAAGAATTGTACGTGATATAGAGTACATTTTTTTAGTTAAATATGAAATATATTAAGAACAACATCAAACAGCCCTGCTATTTTACACTATGTTGAACTATACTTTAATATAGAAAGGCCCACTATATTATTTTATGGTAGGAAACAAAAAAAATTAACTTGGGGGTATGAAAAAAAATTATTTTATATGATTGTTTAAACTAGTTATATCATTGAAAAATCATGTGGAAGATTTCATTCCAAGATAAACAATGTATTAATTTGAAATTTGATAATATCCCCATGTTATGTAAGTCTACATGTATATTGTTGACCCTTTGCCATGTAGCTTGTTGATTCAACTTTTAAGATGCCACAATCTTTATATGTTTGGTTTAAGGCAAAATTGTGTAGTTATGATTAGTTCATATTGTTGAAGGATCATGTGGAAGTTGCTTATATATGTCAAGATAAACAATGTGTTTAATTGGAATTTACTAATACCCCAAGTTATGTTGTTAAAGATCCATGTGGGAAAGACTAAAATTTCAATCCATCTATTAACAATCATCAATAAAAGAGAATTTTTTTTAATTCATGTATTTTGTATTTGTGAAAACTGGAGCCAGCCATGTAGTTTGTTCAAGCCTATAAACACAAGAAAAAGAGGTGTAAATCAAGTGGATGACACCCTACTCACCTCTTACTAAATGTTGTCTCCATGTCTTATATATTCTCATGTATCATGGTTAGGGGAAGACAATTCACAAGTATTTTGTTTTCATCATTATTTGGCTTGAATTTGTATTTGTAATTTTGTAATAGAGAAAGTATTCAGCTTAAAATGAATAGTTCGTTAAATCATGAATAAAATTTGAACTAAGGAGCATTTAATTATGTTTGAACTAAATGTGTAAATATGTAATTCTTTTGAATATAGCACTATTTCTTTATTTTCTGATCACATGGAATGGACAAAAGAAATCAACTTATACAATACCTTTCATTCCAAATTATTTATATAAGTTAATAATTCTTATACCATCAATAGTTACATGCAAGTATTGACACTACTTAACATGTTACTTAATTATTACAATCAATTATTATTTTTGTAATAAAAGTTCAAATATAAAACACGATATCCTATTAAACATATCAATTATATTATAATTAAATAAAAAACATTAATAATAGCCAACCTAAACATAAATATACAGTTTTAATTTTATTCATTTTTTGGTCAATTTCGATTTAGTTCTAAATCAAAATTTTCTATGCTTGAAAAATTTACCACATATCTAATCGAACATAACCGAAATTTAACAATAACCAAACTAAATCGACTCCGGTTTGCTCAACCTCAATGGAGGGCAATGTGGACCAAAGTACCTAGGCAAGTTGAATACACACTTTTGATAAGATTTAAGCCAAAATGGACAACTCAGAAAGCAAGCTTATTGTATGTAGAATAAATTTTGAATTTTTAATAATTATAAACCCCCAAAATTTGTGTTTATAATGAAGAAAAAATATATATATTTATTAACGAATTTAAGAAAAATAAAATTTTAACAAAATTTATAAAAATATTAAGAAAAAAATGATAATAGCTATTTAATGAGATAAAAATATCTCCCACAAAAATATTGCTTATGTTTTTTTTAAATGTTTTAGACCTTAAGTATGAAATTTGAAACATAAAATGAGACCCATACAAATAATCACATAATTAATAAATATACTATAAATTCGACAAAATATCTTATATCCGATTAATTCTGATTTGACCTTATCTAACCAAATTAACACATTCACATTGTCAAAAAGTCGATATAAAATATACTACAAAAATTATAACTATGATTTTTTGTACTAATATTTTTATTTATATATAAAATGAATGATTTTGCATACTCTTTTAGTTGTCTCTGCCATTGTTATATGTTAATTAAAAATTATAAAGAAGTATTTAGAATAGTTTTACACATGAGATTTTTATAATCTTAATTTATTACTATATAAAGATTTAAAAAAATTGAATTATTGTCTGAAGGAAAAAGGGTCAAGAAGTGGGTGGAGGAGGAGGGGCTTTAGGACGAAGCAACTATAAAAAAATTAAGTATATATTACTGTTCGCACATATTTATTTGATCATGTGAATAAATTATAGGGGCGGTATTTAATTATTAACGGGGATGATTTCCTGTAAATTACAAAGGAATTGGTCATACGGTTCCAAAATTGTCGGAGGAAAAATTGCCAGAAGAAGAGGTAGACGCTGTTTTACAACTGCCGGAGGAAATTTCTCACCGAGGAATTATCCCAATTCTATAAAAACCAGGTGTTTCTGTTGGAGAAGGGGGGGAGAAAATTTTTAGAAAAAAGAAAAGACTTAGTGTTTGCTATTAGAGAGAAGACGTCAGAGCTATAGAAGAAGGAACAAGGTTTCATCTCCCTCGTCTCCCACATGAAGAAAATGATGCAGCCATGAAGAAAGGAAGAAAGCTTGTACCTTTTGGAGTCCATTGTGGAGCCCTGTTTCACTAGACGCTGCTGCCGGAGAGTCGAAGTCACTATAAGATCTTCATCTTTATTTTTTCCTTTGCAGATAAAAACAGGAACAAAGCAGCCAAAGACGGACTTCAAGAATTTTTTCCATCCAACGCTGGTCGTCCCAGGCCCTGAAGTGATGTCCAGCTTGAAGAAGGAGGAGTAACCTTCCAACCCAAACAGAGTATCGCCGGAGTTCATCACTGTATCCACCGGAAACAAATCGCGAAGTGAGGGAGCTGCTAGCCGGAGAAGAGGAAGAAAGCAGAGTAGCGAACGTCCGACTTCAAGGATTTTTTTCGACCAACGCCGGTCGTTCCCGGTGTCACCGTGGTGCCCGAAGTGAAGAAGGAGGAGTAACCTTCCAACCCAAACGGAGTATAGCCGGAGTTCATCACTGTATCCGCCGGAAACAAATCGCGAAGTGAGGAAGCTGCTGGCCAGAGAAGAGGAAAAAAGCAGAGCATCGAACAACCGACTTCAAGGATTTTTTCCGACCAGCGCCGGTCGTTCCCGGTGCCACTGTGGTACCCGAAGTGAAGTCGGAGAAGTAGTCTACAAAGCTAAAGTGATCCTCACCGGTGTTCGTCGCCGTAGTCGCCGGAGAAAATTCGGAAAGCGACCCATTTGATCAGGAACAGGAGCAGAAAACAGCGGCGGAGATCAGGATTTGCGGAGAGTTTCCGACCAACGCCGGTCGTTCCCGGCTCCAAGACGGTGACCAACGTGAAGTCGGAGAAGTGGTCTCGAAACCCAAACTGATTTTCGCCAAATTTCGTCACTGTAGCGGCCGGAAAAAAAATCACAAAGGGAAGGAGCTGCTGTCTGTGAAAAGTCGACTTGCTGCTGTTGTCAGGATCGGTCTCGATTTAATTCGGATCGACTTAAATTTCAGCTCAAGATATATTCTCTTACTACAAGTGGCGTGAAACTTTGTAATAGACTTTCCCCATCAAGGTGATTGAGTTGGGTATATGGAGTCGATGAATTAAAGTGGAAAAAAATCCCACTAAGGCTTGTAATTTGTAATATTCAAAGAAAATAGTTGATTGTGAGCATCGACCTCACCGTGGACTGACTTAGGGATTCGAGTTGAACCCTAAGGAACCACGTAAAAATTGCCTGTGTGTCATTTTGGTGCTTGTGACATTATCATTTGCATTGTTTTATCGCACTATCTCTTTGCGCAGCAAGG
>JAVDBV010060541.1:0-17448 GCA_032619315.1 Piper longum
TATATTTGTATATGTTGACTTGACAGGGTAGCTCCTAATTGTATTTTTAGGGGAAACTCTGTCTGTTACATTTTATAATTTTCATTAATTTAATCGTAATGGTATTGATGTGCGATTCAAATTACTTGTCATCCATGTAGTATTCTGTTAGGTTTTTATCCATTCATGCATATATGACAAGTTGTATCTTCATCTTAAGACGCCGAGATTGGATCCGTACAAGTTAGGTTCAGGTTATCTGACCTAAACGGGGCCCGTTACATGCCGGTTCGGTTCACGAGCGTGAACCGAATTTGGGGTGTTACATCTAGTAACACTGTAACATAAACTAAACTTTTCTCAATGTCATGAGCATAACATACATCATGTAGGAGAAGGTTATGTTCACCTTTAAGCTTTAGTTTGCGTGTACCAATACTACAAACTTTAACTTTTGAATTATTCCTTGCATAAATCCATTGTGTTCTGATTGAATTAGACAGAAGTCGACAAATGCTTCCCGAACATGTGTTATGTAGTGGGTTGTACTTGAATCAACAATCCACTCAAGGTTAGATTCAGTGAGAAAAATACAACTGCGAACAAAAATATTTGAAATGAAGGGCACAAGACAAACCTTCTTTGGCTCGGTTCATTCTATAACGAAGTATCATTTCTTCTTGCAATTAAAGCATTTGATCTTCTTTTTGTTGTTTGGGCGCTTCTTAAATTGGTGATTTCCACCATTTTCTTTATTTTTTAACCACATTTTTTACCCTTAGAATAGGAACCTTTCTTCTTTTGAGAAGAAGAAGCCATAGATTTTGAAGATTCTACAGCAAATGCTTCTTATGTAGTCTTGGATTCTTCAAGATATTCCTCTAATTCCAAATGACAAAAAATATTATCAAATGTTATGGGTCATTTTGACTTTCACATATTCCGAAGTGTTTAACAGAGAATGGATGTAAAACCCACGACTCGAGTTAGGGTTTTGTAGTCGGAATCGCTTAGTTTGACCGTTCTTTTCACTTGAGTCAGTTTTAGAACATGCATGCTGAGGTGAGGTTGGCTGTGTGCTATAAGTCATGTGAGTCATGTGTACTTAAGTATATGATGATAATATCAGTAACGTAGCATCAGATTAAATTATCAGAGTATATGAGAGTAAACCTATTTTTTATTTATTTATTTTGAATGGACCGTAAAATTAGAATTATGTCATTTATCACATTAGGATGCATTAGTTATTATTTTTTGGTGGGTTAGTAGGCTGGAGCATGTCATTCAACGATGTCAAATTTATTTTATTCCCATTTTTATTTTTGACTTGCATTCATGCTCTTAGATAGCTTTTTAGGAACTTTTAGCACCTACTTTAGATCTAGTTGGTTTGGCCTAGTCGAGTGGGGGACAAAAAAGACCCGTGTATCTCCCCTAACACGATACCTCCCCTATTTTTTTTTCCTTCCCCTATTTTCTCCCCCACATTTCTGATCACCTCCCTTGCCACTAAGGACCTCGTTGCTGGTAGCGCCGCTGCCAGAAGCCCTCCTCCTTCCTTTCCCCTTCTTCCTCCCCATATTCCCTCATTCTTCCTCCTCCTATCCCTGTTTGTCGCCGCCACCCTTCCCATTTCTGGTTGCCACCGTCGATGCATTGTTGGCCAACTTCCAACATTGACCTCTTCTCCCTTTCCTTCTCCTCCCTTTATCTTTCCTTTCCCTTGTCTTCATTTGCTCGGCTGCCAGCAACAATGGCTCGATTTTTGGCTAGTCACACTAGCTAACAGCCCTAGCCTTCCACCTTAGTTGACCCCTTCCCTTACGGCCAATTTCTAGCCACGACCGCCACTCCTCAACAACCATCAGTAGCTACGATTGCCACTCCTTGACAACCGTCAGTAGCCGCAACTGCCCCCACTGTTGCCAATTTTACGACGAATCACCGTGAGATGCTTTTTGCTTCTCAAATTTTAGATTTTTAATTTATTTTGATCATTATGTATATCATTTATAATTTTTTATGAATTGTTCATGTTTTTGTTAATATGTTAAATTTGAAATTTTGTGATAATTATCTGTTGATTAATAAAATTCTTTGTGTAATTAAGATTTAATAAGGATTAATGACGATTCAAATTATTTGATTATGAAATTAAATATATTATAGATGATGTTTGAAATTGTGGAGTAGGTATTAATCTTATAATTGAACAAGTTAATTATTGATTTGATTAAAAAATTAATTCAGAATATGAATTGATATGAGATAATAATAAGTTTAGAAGTTGTAACGTAGTCACCTAGTTAAAAGTAATAACAGGAAGGCTTTAATTTGTTAATTTGTTATTTAATTCATTTGTTCATAGTCTCATATTGATGTTATGATTTTTATGCGTCTATTTTACACATACATCATATAGTCAGCATGGACGTTAGTGTGTAACTTTGTTCGTGTAGGTATGGAGTAAGAACTTGCCGCCTAGGCACTGGAGCTTGTACTAGGTCCATTTAGGACTCGCCCATTGTGTATCACTTCTTTTGTTGTAATTTGATTTATTGTACTCGGGTCATTTAGTCGAATAGTTTTTCGGATTAATAACCCTCAAGGATGAGATCCATAGAGTTTGATTTAAAAAAAAAAGATCTATTGCAAGTTGCCTTCGGGCCTATAATATTAACTCATTTTGTAGGCCTATGTATAAATTTATCGTGTTTTCAGTTAGACGAGAGATGGTGAAACTAACTTGCAGGTGTTAGTCATAATGGGCTCCTAATTAGTGAGATGGTTATTCAATTACCGAGGGATCCTGACAACTCCCCACTTTGAGTTCACCGGTGCTACTATGTAGTGCATGTTTAGATGAGTGCTTTAAAGGGTACTAAAGGCGACTCCTTGAAAGTGCTCGGCCTTCGTGCTCTAGGTTAGGAGATATATTGAGGACAAGAGAGAGCTTAAGATATACTGTTAGTCCCAAGGGACAGAAAAATATATATGAGAAAATGTCGAGAGAGGCATCAGCAGACCAGTTAGCTCAAGATGCTATTAGGTCTGTGGCCCAATAAATTCATAGCAAATGCCCTTTAGAGAGTTCAACAGAAGTTATATATGATTTTCTTTAAAATGAGAGTCCGCTCTCTTTTGCTTGATTGTATAATTATTTTTAGGCCACTAACACTCATTACTGATACTTTATTATATATATGTAGGTAAGGAATAAGAGTATGATATGCCGGCTTTAATGGAGGTGCAGTGACGGCTTAGTGCATGCATACACACAGATCTGGCTTTATATATTTAGATTGTTTATATGTTTTGGTTACAATGTATTATGTCGTAGTGTTTTGCTTCATATTGGACAATAATATTTTGTGAAATTGATAAATAACTATGATAGACATGATGAATAGAGGGTCAAGACCCAATCCATGTCTTTAATGTTGTTAATGTGAAAGCTATGATGTGCTATGAAATGAAGAATTGTGTATGGTTTGCTTATCTATAAATATAGTGCTATTTGATAGGTTGGTCCATATATTGTATTTTTAGAGAAAATTCTATCTGTTTTATTTTAGGATTTCTCAATTTTCTCATTCTTGATTGGTTTTGAATAATATTACCGTTTAGTGGTTGTGGATTCAAAACTTGATACAAGGTTGTCTTATGATCTTTAAGGACAAGGACAACCTTATGGTACCATATGTCTAATCTTTAAGGGTAAGGACAACCATATGGTACCATATGTCATAATTGTTAACACCATTCCCTTGTTAAGATCAAGTGTGATTTGTTTTGATGACATTGAATAAACTTTAGAAATAATATTACAATATTAATGTTATACACTAGCATGCAAGAATAATTTTTAATTTAAAATAACTTAAAAACCATATAAAATTGAGCAACAAACAGAAAAATAAAAAACAAAGCTAAGCTTAAAAGTACCACTCATAATTATTGATGCACAACATATGTTTTGAAGTTATTTAAAAATTAAAATAATGGTGCAGATCTGTAAAAAACACTTCGTTGGCAGATCTGTTTACGGCGAACAAAAATCCGACCAGATCTGCCATTTTTTTTTCTCGTTGTTCTTGCTAATCCAACGAAAATGACTAGGAATCCCGTTTCACCATTTCCGACGACTGTTTGCCATTTTCAGACGATGGTCGCCATTTTCCAGTGACCTTCAAGCATGACTATAATTAATAAGTTAATTAAATTAATTAACACAAGATTTCCCTCTTAATTATATACAGTTCAATAATAAAATATAGAACCCTAAAACAAAATTGGGGGAAATAATTACCGGGCTAAACTGATAGCAATGTAAAATTGAATTATTTATGTTAATTAATAAATGAATACAAATAAACATCCTAAAAAAGATAAAGTAAATAAATAAATATACAGACCTTGTATAACAAAATTAAGTGTAAATTATCCTCCAATTGGGTCAAAATCATGCACAAAAATCGACCTCTAACTGCAAATTAAACCACACCAAACAATCTTTGACATTTTTCTGACAACGTTATTATTATCACTCTTCAATTTTTCTTTTCATTCCCCTTTCATGAGGAAGACGATGGTTACACGTAACCACCGTTTTTTTGAATTTTCCTACCAAGGGAAATTAGGAAAATACAGCCCAGACAACCCTTGTAAAAGGTGCACATCCATGTTATTGCTAAATGGTATAAATATCTGAGATGCCAAAAATATCTCCACTAAATAAATGAAGCTACATTGATGATTGATATGATGGCAGCTATACAGAAATGACCATTCTAAAATTACGTGCACACAAAATGAATCGTAGTTCAACAGAGTTGAAGAGTACCAACTAACAGCAGGTGTAAAACTTTTTATGTAATGTTAAAAGTTTCATACATGGCAACATGACATATTATTACACAAAGGAATCCAGTTGGTGGTGCAGTGCCCGAGATGCAGACATATAGTCCAAAGCTAAGCTTACAAATTTTCCGTCTAGTAAGATAATGCACGCAGATGATGCAATGAAAAACGCAACGAAAACTACCATTTATAAGCCTCGCAGCAAACAATTTGGTGAAAGATAGTTTGTCAATCAGCAGTCCAGCTCTGCTCAACAATCTCACGCACTCTCCGATTATACTCCCTCTTGTTCTCACTAAACATTCGAGCTGCCTCAGAATTTGCAGGTGAATTTGGATTGGGATCACATAACAGGGACTGAAGAAAGATAGAAACGTGCCATTTTAAATGAATGAAGCTCAGAAAGAAAATTAGTACTGTGCAGATTAAAATCCACTAAGTGCTCATCCTGACAACAACTAGTAATAGTAAATATTGACAAACATCCATTTATTGATTATTTACAGTAGATGAGAATCAGCATTCATTCTGCCCTCTGATGTCACTGGACTACCAAATTGATGGTTGCCATAGAGCAAACACTTTTTCCAAGTATGCTTTGTGAAACTATATGCAGCGTAATTATGGAACAATTCAATTTTGGTTATAGGTGAAACATAAAAGATTATCTCAAATATTTTTGCTTCGTGTTCAATATAGGCAGTGTCCAATTGGTCAGATGCAGCACCATATTTTTAGTGAGTTTGTGACAATGGCCCATGAATGATGGCGCTGGTTTTATGCCTAAATGCCTATACTTTTAGTTAGGCCTCAATTGCTGTGTAAAATTACCCTCCGTATTGTAAGAAGAAGTGCAGATTTAATTCAGTTCCTTACATAAATTTTTATTTGCCACTTTGATGCGAATCTAAAACCAGCCCCAAAGGGAATATCTGATACTATAGTAGTTAGAAGTCATAGAGGACTGATTTTTCTTCAGAAATAATTATCCAGCATTTGTAATCAAATACAACTTACAATATTAAGTTATGACGGTGGGCAAATATAGCCAGATTATTGCTAGTCTGTACTAAGCGAACATCGAAAGAAAGCAGACCTGAATGGATGTCAATATGGCAGCAACATCATATATTGGACTCCATTGATTTTGCAAAATGTCCAAGCAAATGCTTCCATCAGCATAAACTGCTCAATTCACCGTAATCCTTCTAATAAACATATATCCCTCCAGAAAATTTTTCTTATAGATAAATTAAAGCATAATTTTGAGCTTCTCACTTATGCTACTTACTGTTTGGGTGAAACATCCGTGAAACAAATCGTACAGTTGGAGGTTTATTAGGATAGTCCTCTGTAAATTGCAAAGTCAACTTAAACGTACCTGAGAGATTAATGAAAAACAATAAATAAACGCAGTAATAAGTTGACCAATTACAAGAGAAATATGGTGATTATTAGGATTGAGTAGTGAGGATAAGGTCTAAATTTCCCTTCCTCAAAATAATTAGTTCACTAGGGCAAACTGACAATGATTATTTTGCGCATTCAAAAGCCAAGAAGATCAAAGAAAGCTAGGTTAAAATGTTTTGAATTAGCTCGGACACAGTAGAGTTGAATTAGTTGGGGAAAAACTCAACCTTCTACACACTTTTCTCTTTTTCTTACTTGACATAACTGATAATTTCATAGACAAGAAACCAAAATCATGTACTTCTGAGGATACAAGTATAAAATCAAAATTAATGCAAAAGCCTCTCTTCTGCCACTCTTGAGTAAAAAGTATGACACCATTTATTTTTCCACTATCTACTCAATTCCTGGATTCAGATAGCAAAAGGGCAAGAATTTCAAGCTCAACTCTCGGATCAAACTAGAGGACTCTATCAAATGCCCATATTAACTATTATCCTAGCCGCAGAAAAACAACAAGCCCTAATTTTTCCATCTATGCACACCTCACAAAATAATGAAGTCCAAAATTTCTAACCGTACTCAACAATACCAGCAAATTTGCACAAAAAAAGTATATTACCACCATTCCAAGCTCTAGTTTTTCCTACAATCATCTCACCAAATCAGAAAATCCAACAATGTCAATTTTACTCAACATTACATGCAAATTCTCGTAATAATAATCTAAGAACCAAATTAAAAAAAAAAAAAAAACATTACCACCATCCCAAGCAGTATCATCGGGCCTGAAGATAAAAAAGAACAACAAAAACCCATCAACCAAAATCAAGAAAACACAAACTTCCACACAATCAAAGCTACAAAAAAGCACCAAACTCAAACTAAAAAACCAAGAACCGACCCGAAGATAACAGCATTCCAGAGCATGATATTGTTGTCCTGCGGCGCCCCGCTGATGCCCGCCGGCGGATCTTGCTGCAGCCGCTTGAAATCCCTCATCAGCCTCTTCCTCGCCGCCGTCGACATCCCCCCCCCCCTGACGCCCTCCTCTCCACACGCAGGGGAGCTGTAAAGATCGGATCTTTTTAGCTGGCCAGTAAAGCTCACCAGCGCAGCTACCTCCTCCGGCCCACCACCAGCTCTGGGTGATGGCGGATTGGAGGAGGGAAGGAAGAAGGGAAAGGAATCTGAGAAGCCAAAAAGGAACGGCGATGCGGCAGAGGAGTGGATTCCGATCTCTTTGTCCCCCCTCCTACCTTTTTTTTCTTTTGTTATTATTTTCAATTACAGATTTATTTATTTACTTACAAGCAGGTCGCTAGTGATAAAAAAAAATCGATTAAATTGAAAGTGATAAAAAATAATTAAAATCCGTTTAATTTAATTAAACTGACTTCAAATATAAATAATGACAATAAAATACTTTATTATAATTGTTTTACCGATTAAATTGACTTTTATTTAGTCATTTACCATATAACCATAAAACTCAACCATACCTCGACCTCAATTTTAAAATATTTAATTGTTATAATTTTTCTTGGATAAAATTACCAATTTAGTTTTTTATTTATTTATTTTTTAGTTTGTAAAGTTAGTTTAGCATATTTAGATAGATGGTTAACATATTTATGAGTACAAAATTAATTTATGATATATAAAATAGTGAAAATTCAACCACTAGTTAACTATTTAATCGAAAAAAAAATAGTAAAAACATGGTTATGATATAAACTTTTAAATTTGGTTAATGACTCGATCGTGGTAAAATTTTTTGAAATGGTAAGTGATTATAATGAATGCTATTAATAGAGTCCAAACTGATTAAAGCCGTAGCTTAGAGTTCGATAATTAGCTTTAAAATATTTATTATGTACGACAAGACTTTACAGTGGCGGCTGGTCATATTTAAGGAACAAATAGAGGGCTTCACATTGGTTTGACAGCGATGCATTCTTATTTTTTAATAAATAATAAATAGTAAATAATAAAATCGTGAGATTAGGCAAGTGCAAAACGTCATCAATTTTGTGTGCTCTTTTTGTTTTTTGGGTTTATTTGGTAAAGAAAATGCTGTTAATTTCGAATACCTTTATGGCCTATCCTTTTGCTAGGCTGCCTTTTTTTTTATTTACATCTATTAATTTGTTTGGTAAAGGTTCAGAGACGGGTTTAGCTTGGATGTAGTTCGATTTAGCTCTCTAATCCGAGGTTATAATACTTTAATCTGTATCATACTATTTTTATAAGTTTTTCATACCAAGAGCTACATTTGGATAATTTAGAATCTGTGATAAGTTTGATGTGGGTTCAATTTGTAATGAGGTAAGGAATTTATATATGAAGAGATAAAAACAATGTTGAAGGATAGGAAATGTGAGACTAAATTATCTTAATTCTTTCGCTCCAATTTGAATTCAATTATCTGAAACTTGAATATGACAATGAACCGTTAACTTGATTCTAATTCAAACAGTCCAAGTGGGAGGGGGGTGAGGGAGAGGATTTATTGGAGCACTTGGTACACCAAACCCGTTGTAGTAATTTTTTTATTGATTCAGATCCCTATAATTTGTGGAGTCTAAAATAATGAAATGTAATGCGTAATTATATTCTAGTAATTATATAAATTAGGACCGATGATAGGGCTATTAGAGTGAGTTTGTTGTAGCATTTGCTACAGTTTCATTCCCATACTTGGATTAGAATTACCAACTACTCCTTTTTGATGAACCGAAATCTCTAACAATGAGATTCTAAAAAATTAGCCTTCCTTGATAATATTGTGAAACGTTTTCAGTAGATTCATAATTTTTACGGTATTTTTTCGAATTTTCAAATGGCTCCTTGTTCATATTAAATTTCGAGTTGCATCCTTCTAAACTCAAGCTAAGTTAAGTTTGGGCCAAGCTTAATTTATATATTGTCTTTAATATGACTCCACCAATTGATTTGCCAGAATAATTAATCAGAGCAGGTTTTAACTATTGAGAAAATGGACACTATACAAATTGGTAGCATGAGAAAATGGACACTATACAAATCGTTACCCTTGTATAAAATTTAAATGTGGGAGCAGCTATTTAGGTTTATATCATGTCAATTTAATGTTATATACATTGCATAATGTGTTGATAACGAATGTCACTTATTGTTAGATTTTAAGTAGTACCCATAATGTATATCGAAGAATACCCATAACTCTCAAATTGGTATCTTGAAAATAAAAAAATAAAAAAAAATCCCAAACTGGCAATTTCGGCCACATCATTGAACCATTAGGTCACTCTTTTTATAATATTGAATCATTGGTGTGGGTTGGAAAGAAGAAAGATTAAAATAGAAAGGAAAGAAAGAAAGATGTTTTGGCTGGTGTTAACCATCACACTTGTTAATAGTCAATCTTGTAAAACCCGTGATTTGAGTCACGGTTTTATAGTCGTTAGCCAATCGGTTCATCCGTCGGTTCAAGATGAGTATATTTTAGAACACATGTACTGAGCTGACACCGGTCCCGTGTATGAGCCATGAGAGTCATGTATATCCAAGTATGTGATGATAAGGTCATGAATGAGCAGAAAATGAGTTTTTAGAATATATGAGAGTATACAGTCAATGATTTTAGACCGTTTAAGGCCATTTACCGTGTTAGGATGCGTTATGGGCAGTTTTGATGGGTTGATAGTCGTAGAGCATATCATTATGATGTTTTGGTATTTGTTTGATTTTATGGAAATTTTCCCGTTTTTTTTAGAATTTATGGCAACCTAATTATTATTCTTGACTTGAGCTGGAGACGAGTCAAGTAATATTTACGAGTTTGCCATCCAACTTATTTTTCTTCCCCGACACATCTTCCTCGCCCAAAACTCTATTCCCGCCGCCCTTTGAATGGCCGCCGCCATCACTGCCGGTGCTACCCTGCCGCCGACCGACGCTGCTCCGCCCCACCACGGCGTTGTCCTCCCGCCTGGAGCGCTCCCGACCGTTGCCCGGCCGCCACGACGTGAGGAAGCCGCGCCCATGCACCACGCTTCCGTTTCCGACGACCGTCGCCGTCGCCATCGGGTTTTCGACTCAGCATCCTCGACCCCCCAACTACCTTCCCCGACCAAAGCGCCGCCGATCGTTGCCCAGGTCGGCCAGATCTAGCCATCCACCGCGGCCTCCCCTGTTTTGACATTTTTCGACGAGCCGCCGCCTCCATTGGACGCCGCCGATTATTTGGCCGCCTCCATTTTATGGCCCTTATCCGGCCAGTAGACGCTGCCGGCAACTCTCGCCGAAAAACTACTGAAAAGTGGCCAAAAAACCACTGAACCCACTGGAAAACTAAAATTGTTGGAATTCGCTGGAATTTGTCGGATCTTTTGCCGAGTTCATCAAGTCAAACCCAATCGAGCTTCGGATGCTGTCGAGCACTAAATTCGAGGTTCAAGATGCACGCATGACGAAACCCTAGCCGTCACCGATTGCTGACGATGTGAGGTATAATTACTTCCAAGTTTATTATTTAGAATTGATGATTGTTAGACAACATGTTAGGGTTGAGTAATTGATATGATAATTGCCTAAATGTGAATGAAACGATGAATTACATGATTAAGAATGATGAGGATAAGTGATCTAATGAGATAGATCAAGTATGAGCATGATAGGTGATTACGATGTAATTTAGAAAAACATAATAAAATTGATATGAATAGGATAACTTAGAATTATATACACTAATGGTTGTTGATTTTCTTGTTCAATGATAATTGTATTGGGTGTGATGTTTATTGAGTTGATGCATCATTTAGTTAGCGGGCATTAGGCTTTAGATTTGATGTGTAGGTACAGAGTAGGAGCTCGCCACCTAGGTGCGATGACACGCTTGGAGCTTCTTCCAGGTCCATTAAGACTCATTTATGTTTTACGCCCTTTCTATTGTAGATTTGATTTTGACTTGCAGGACGAGTTAAGTGGCATTTTATTAGATCCCACTTAACTCGGGTCATTTAGCCGAACTGTTTTCTGGATTAATAACCCTCGAGGATGAGATCCCTCGAGAATGATTTTGAAAACAAGATCCACAACAAGTTGCCTTCGGGTCTATTTTATAAATCCCTTCCCAGGCCGATATATATTTTTATCGAGTTTTCAGTGAGACAAGAGATGGAGAAATCGACTGCATGTACCATGCAGAGAATGATGTGACAGTCAAAGCGGGCTCTGGATTAGTGCCAGCAGACTGTTCCATTCCCGAGGGATCCTGACAACTCCACGTTTGAGTTCCTCACACCCAGAGAACGTGGAGGTTTACGGGTACTATTTAGTATAGCACATGTAATAACTTGTGGTTCAAAGGGTACTGAAGGCGACTGGCTGAGAGTACTCGGCCTTCGTGCTCAAGGCCAGGAGAAATATAGAGGTGAGGAGAGGGCTTAGGATTTGATACCAAAAAATGAAGAAAATGCCGAGAGAGGCAACAACAGCAGTAGTTCAGTCAGTTCGGGATGCTACCAGGTTTGCATCCCAGTGGCTCCTGAGTAGGTGCCCTTCAGAGAGGTCACGAGGAGTATATGATAATTTCTTTCATAAGAGAGTTTGCTCTCATGGCCAGCCTGGACGGAGGAACAATGAGGTCTTTTGCACACACACATATATATCTTGATTGAATGTTTAATATTTTGTGAATGATTTGATTTTATTGGAACTGATGTGAGGAATGAAAAACATGACGATATAATTGAATGCTAAGATATAATGACAGGAAGTGAAGCGTGAATAGATTGCAAAGGCGGGCTGAGACCCAAGTTTTAGAAAAAGTTTACAGTATGCTAGATTTTGTATGAATGAAGCTGCTTGATATATGGTTATATATATTTGCATATGTATATTTGACAGGGTGGCCCCTAATGTCATTTTTAGGGGAAACTCTGTCCGTTATATTTTAGAATCTTCATTAATTTAATCGTAATGGTATTGATGTGCGATTCAAATTGCTTGTCATCCATATAGTATTTGCTAGGGTTTTATCCATTCATGCATATATGACAAGTCGTATCTTCATCTTAAGACGCCGAGATTGAATCTGTACGAGTGGGGTTCGGGTTAGCTGACCTAACCGGGGCCCGTAACATACCGGTTCAGTTCACAAGCATGAACTGGATTTGGGGTGTTACAAATCTTGTGCTAACTAAGGGAGTCCATATTTGCCTATTGGTGTCGATAGTGGAGGGTTGATGCTCCTGGAATCCAAGCACTAAGTGGAAAGCAAGTTTTAGTCACGGTAATCACTCTTTCCTTATGATAATTATTTGCATCCCTCCCATTGGGATCTCTTACGACTTCCTTTTAAAATAAAATTGAAGCTCTTTAAAAAAACTACTATTTTATGTGTTTAACAAGTTTTTTCTTAGAGTTTTGAGCATTTTGTCATCGTTTTATGTGTGTTAGAGGTACTTTAGATTTTTTTTTTTAAGTTAGGAAATCATTGTGTTTTTTGAGCCAATTATATGTTTAATGTATATTATGGTTATTTTTGGCAAGCATAAGTATGTGTGTGAAATTTTGGGACGATGAAGATCGAAAATAAGAAAATTTTATATCGAAAAAACTATGCAAACACTCTTTACCCTAGTGTGGGCATGAATGATATTAATATCAGTCCCACATGTCTATACAGATGAGCAGTCGTAAATATTAGTGCGAATTCCTTGGTTCTCTAAAGTGGCCGATCACTTTGAAGTGAAGCCTATGGACCTATTTTCACAAATGAGATGTCAAAATCACAAATCCATTGTGCCTTAGTATATGTAACCATGCACCATAGTGAATTTGAAGTGAAAAAGCTCACCTAGAGAATTCGAAGTGACAAAGCTCATAGACCTTGTAAGACCTAAAACTCAAATTAGAGTTTTATATTAACAAGCCAGTCGGTTCAGTCATCAGTTTGATTTGAGTCAATTTTATGACATATATGTTGAGCTGAGGCCAATCGTGTGTTATATCTGATAGGAGTCAAGTCTATTCGAGTATATAATGATATTGTTAGAAAAAATAGTGAAAAATGAGTAATCATAGTATATGACAGTATACCAGTTATTTTTTTATATATTTGATTATAGAATTTATTTTTATGCTAAATAACACATTATGACGTGTTAGATAATAGTTTAGGTGGGTTATTAGTTATAGAACATGTCATTTTGATGTTATTGAGTGTATTATATTTTATGGTATTTTTTCATTTTTTTATGATTTTCAAAAAAAATTTATTGGGAGTTAGTTATTATTTTTTACTCGAGTTGGAGTCAAGTCAACTTTTATTTATAAAACTGCCACCCAAAACCGCCTCCCAAAGTTTCCCCCTGTCTCCCTAATTTCCCATATAGATGCCATCACTGATGCCACCTATGATTACCGCGCCACTGCCATCCTCCGTCGGAGCCTTACTGAGCCGTCCCCCACCATCCTGGTTGTCGCTCAGCCTTCACGACGCGAAGAAGCCACAGGAATGAATCACACTCTTGATGCCAACTCTGCCATCGGCCACGCCATACTGTCATCGTTGTGCCACCGATGTAGTCTAGTTGACCTAGGGAACCCCTCCCCCTGTAGTGCACCCCTGTTGAGACCGGCCCAAGGGCCAATCAGGCAAGTCGGACATCCTGATTGACCCATGGTGGTAGTGGCAACCATCGCCGCTGCCGTTGTCCTAGCCCACACAGTGGTCGTATCGAGCTCGCTGAGTTGATGCCGACCCATAGCCTCGACCACACCGCCGAAAAATTGGATTTTCTGGAATTTATTGGAAATTGCCGGAATTTTGCATATTTCATTTCATCAAACTCGATCAAACTTTGGACATCACCGAGAATTGAATTCGAGTCCCGAAAAGTGCAACTAAACCCTAATCGTCGCCGATTGTAAGTAACGTGAGGTATAATTTCCTTCGACCTAATTATTTAAAATGGGTAATTATTAGCATAACATGTTAGGATTTGATTAATTGACATTGTAAAATTTTTTTATTATAAACAAAATGAATTTGCATGATTTGGCTGATATGAAATAAATGTAAATGAACTAATTAAGTAAATTAAGTATGAATTATTAATTAGCTGCATTGTAATTTAATAAATCATGATGTGACTTGATATGAACAAGGCTAATGAGTGTGTTATTTAGGATGTGTGAATGTACCATTTAGATAGTAAGTGTTAGCTTTTATATTTGATGTGTGGCTACGGAGTAAGAGCTCGTCATTTAGGCACGTAGACAAGATTGGAGCTTCTACCATGTCTGTTTATGACTTGCTTTTGGTTTGGTTTCTCATTTTATTGTGATTTGACTTGATAGGTAAGCAGACGTGTAGAGTGGAGGATTTACCATATCCCACTCTACATGGGCCATTTAGTCATACGAATTTTTGGATTAATAACCTTCGAAGATGATATCCCTTAAGTTTGTTTTAGAAAACTCAGATCAAGATCATGATGCCTTTGGGCCTACTATACTACAATCCATACCCAAACTCATATATGTATAGTTTTTTCGGCTTTTCATGGAGATGTGAGACAAGGGGAAAGTCAACTTGCACGTAGTATGAGCAGTGCACATGCCAGTCAAAATAGACTCTAGATTGGTTAGCGATTCGTTCCATCCCCGATGGATCCTGACAACAACACATTTTGCATTCCTCAAATCTGGAGAAGTATGGAGGATTACAGGTACTACAATGCAATGCATGTCTAGACTTGTTGATTCAAAGAGTACTAAAGGCATCTGCTTGAGAGTTATCATCCTCTGTACTCAGGGCCAGGAGTTATACGGAGGATGTAGAGAGCTTTAGGATAATTGATTTTCTCAAGAGTGGGATAGTATGAAAATACCAAGCATAAGAGCAATTATAATGGGACGCTATTCAAGCCATAGCTTACAACTCCTGATTAATGCCCTTATGAGTGATTCTAAAGTAGAAGAATATATGATGGATTTGATTTAATGTGAGAGTCATTTTCTATGTTCTCGTTTGATTATTAGTTATTTCTAGAATAATAACACTTATTAATGACTTTTTTGTATTATATAGGTAGGTGAGAACTTGAATGGCTGAGCACTGTGGATACTACAGATGAGCAACAATACAACTTGCATACATTATCTACCGAGATTGAATAATAATGTGACGTGATGAGCTGTTGTGAATTGTGGTAGATAAATATTTTAATGTTTTATTGCATGAAATGATCTGTGTGATAGTATTGTGCACAGAATGGAACAGGCTGAGCAAATAGAGTTAAGACTCGACTCAGAAAGATAAAAGGTTACCATAATGAGAATGTTGAGTGAAAAATAATATAGTTTGGCAACATTTTAGGCTTTTATCGTTATATAAATATATTTTTTGTTATTGACAGGGTGATCCCTATTACACTTTTAGAAGAGACACTCTTTATTTTGCTTTAAAGAAAATGCTTGTTTTTGAAACTTTCAACGAGTTTACTTGTTTTGAATATGAATTGAATATCATAGCATTCATCTAGAACAACGTTAAAGCCTAAACATCTCATCCATGCATTGAATGTTTGCATCACCATCTTGAAACGCCGAGGGTAGATCTGAGTTGACTTGATCATATTAAGTAAATTAGTGAACGGTTTGATCGCCAGTAATATTTTTGGTTCGATTCATGCGTAAGCTGAATTGGAATGTTATGGACCTTCTATGCTCTAGAGCCATTGAAGCATGTGACATGATGAAAATTCTTAACCCTCTATGCCCTTGTGCAAGGTTGTGTGCGCCTAGTGCAAAAACATTATTTTAATTTTCGTATTCATAGTTATGGTGGACCTTATTTTTGGAGAAATCTATAAATACCCAGCAAAACAGACGTAAATCATCTTTTGGCAGCTAAAAACATCTTTTAGAGCTTGCAAGAGGAGAGTAGATTGCATCAAAGGAGAAAGACTTAACAATGAGTTTTTCCTTATTATTTTCTTTCTTTATTTTTGTAATGACCTATTTATCAACAATGAATTTCATAATATGTTTTAGATCTTTTTACACTAAATTCGTTGTCTAGGGTTTGCAATCAATTTTGATTGCGTAGTTTAAATAAAGTCTATACCTTTTATCTATTTGATTGAGGTGTATGGATTGTGTGCTCTATTTAGATTTATTACATGCAAAAGCTTGATCACCTATTATTCTAGATATTTGATTTTATACAGAGATAAAAAAGTTGGGTTTGTAATTAATATAGTGTTATATGTTTTAAACTTGATGAATTAATGATCTAATTTGTGTAGGATAGAGATTTACTCATGCATTCGTTAGGGAAGTTCTTAATGCATTGCTTGACTTTTAATTTCATGGAGATATAGTGATTAAATTGAAGCAATGAAATTTGTAATACATTGAAAGATAGGCTGCGAATAAATTATAATCTTAGTTAGTCATCCATCGCATTTATTTGTTAAGAGTGGAAAGACAAAGTTAAATAAAATAAATAAGCGCAGTTGTAGACTTTAATTTAAAAGTATATAAATAGTTTATCTTTTTTAGGCATAAGGTCATATTAGATTTTCCAAAATTACACTAATTTAAAAGTATTTTAAAATTAGTTTTATTACAATTTCTTTGATGATTAAGATGAAAGTGTTAAAGGCATAAAATTGATTTAAAAATTTATAAGTGTTCTAATTATTTATTTTTATATTTAACTATATGAAGTTTTAAGTAGTAAGATTCGTTAAACTAATTCAAATAAAAACGGTGATATATATATATATATATATATATATATATATATTAAGTGTAACGACCAGCCATTTTTTCACAATATTGTGGGTCTTGCTGGCCAGGTGTTACTAAAAAATATAACTAATTGACCCGTCCTAACCGGATTAGGTGTTACTTAAATGTTACATAATTTCTATTAAAGGAAATAAATCTAACTCATTAAAATAATCATCCTACAGTCTTGAACCGTTTCCCATAGCCACATTTATTGTAAAACCCACGATTCGAGTCAGGGTTTTATATTTAGAACCGGTCGGTTCGACCGTTATTTTCGAGTCGAGTATGTTTCAGAACACGTGTACTGAGCCAACGCCAGTCGTGTGTATGAGCTACGAGGGGTCATGTGTACCCAAGTATATGATGATAACGTCATGAATACAGCAGAAAAGAATGAGTTATCAG
>JAVDBV010060543.1:0-10818 GCA_032619315.1 Piper longum
CCCCCTCTTTAGTAAATCATCCCACAGGGTAATTCAAAGTTACCAACTTCCCTTTCTACCATTGGTAATTGTTCATTCTACCATTGGTAATTTGTTCTTTCTCTCTTTGTAATATTTCTCTTTAGTGAAATATTATTTTGGTAGTGTCCGAGGACGTAGGCAATAGCCGAACCTCGTTAAATTCTGGTGTCTTGTTCTTTTCTTTTGTTGTCTATTTAATAGCTATTGTCGGGTATAGTTGGTGTTAATTATTGTGCTATTTATATTACTTGTCTTGATAAAATTCTGTCTAGGAGTTGGTTTTTAAGCGGATTATCGTGTCCCACCAACTTTCCTGGGAATTTTATCTTGGGGTAATTATTTAGTACAATAGTTTTCACGCTTGTCATCTAGGTAATAGTTCTCACAGTGAACTAGTTATCTTTGGTGAAAATTACCCGTTTTTCACAACACACCCATATGCTAGGCTTCCTCCTCCAGTTGTGTCAAAGGTCTGATTCTCCTAAACTATGTTAGTTTTTTATTTTTCGTTTCTCATGTTTCTGTTTTTTTAACATTGATTCGTCATCAGAGCATACATGCAAGTAATGGAGGATATACTCGGCAACCCACATCTCTCCAACAAACTCGAGTAATAGACAGACAGGTGCGGACATGTTGAAAATTTTCGTTGTAAAATATGTAGTGTGTTTGTCGAGTGAGATTGAGTGCGTTGTGTTGAATATTTATTGTGATCCACAGATGTTGAAGCGAAAGAGTTTGGCCAGGGAAGATAATGCTGGCTATGGTGGATCCATTCTCAGAGCTCGGCCAAAAACTGATTGGATTGCCCCTTCTAAGGATATGCACGCTTCTGCTGTTGGGAATGCTCTTCCTAGTCCTTTAGTTCCAGTTCGATCCCACGTTGAAACACAAGAAAATGGAGGGTTTGGAAAGCACATTGCATCTTATACTTCAGTACCCCCACAATCAAGTGCAATGGCTCAAAAAATCTTATCCGAGCTAGAGACAAATACTTCTTCTCCAAAGGCAGAATCCTTAGAAATAAAATTAGCCATGGCCAGAAGGGTGGAGGAAGAAACATCAAATCTGGAAATAGTGCTATGCAATGATGGAAATTTTAAAATCCCCGCCGGTGGAAACAACTTGTTTGAACCCCAACTTTCTTTGTCTCAAACCAACACGAAGCCTGAAGAGAATGACAAATTGGAAATTAATCTTGATGATGATCAACGACATGTTAAGCCGGCATTCAGGATGAGTGTCTCCGAGGTATGGAAGAAGTTTTCGATTATTTTCTTTAGAGTTTGTTCGTTCATATATTTCATTCAGAGTTTCTATTTTCTTTTGTGATTTCCTTCTCGACCACTTTATTTTCTTTGTTGCCTATGAAGTAATGATTTTTAATTATCCTTTTGTGTATAATCTGCTCAAGGATGCTATGGAAGAAGTTTTTGATTCTTTTGTTTAGAGTTTGTCCATTCATATCTTTCTTTCAGAGTTTCTATTTTCCTTTTGTGATTTTGTTCTCGACTACTTTAGTTTCTTTGTTGCCTATGAAGTAATGATTCTTAATTATCCTTTTGTGTATAATCTGCTTCAAGGATGCCATGGAAGACGATGATGAGACTGGCGAGACAATTTCTCGTAGAGAGCATGTCCTCAGTATTGATGGCAAGGGCAGTGAAAAGAGCCAGATAGAAGCATTTTCATCTACTAACAACATTAACAGCACATTTGAGTTAAAATGTAGTGCAGGATTTGATGTTAAGCCATTGACGTTAGTCAGGTTATTATGAGCACCTATTTATGAAGAAATAATCTGTGGTTTTCTTCATTTTCTTATGCGAAGGAGCTGAAGTCCCTACTTTTCATTTGAACTTGATCATTGATTTATCTTTTTTGTGCCCATTTTGAGTAATGTTAATACCTCTGTTTTTGCCATTTCATTTCATTAGATGTCATTGATGGGGTCCTTACGGGTTTCAGTTTAAGTCTTTGTTGGATGAGACAACAACTTAATGTTTTCCCTAAGTAATCTTCTCATCATAGGCCCTAGTAGTTATTTGTCATTAGGATGGGTAGATTTTTTGTTGGACAGAATCGTAAGATTTGAAAATACAATTATTGTTAATATACATCCATTTCTGGTGAGATACAAATTGAGCGTTATTGGCTTGACTTGCTTGCGTATGAATCTATGATACAGAAAAATGTCCTTCATACACACCCATGAATCAGCTTGAATTTGATTGGCTTGTCTAATGGAAAGAGTCAGTTTTATTTGTTTCTGTTTATGTCGACTTGCATTCTATGTATATACGTTTTGCTATGTAATTTTCTTGATATTCTGACTCTCATTTGCAATTTTTTATTTGCTACAGTGGTGCAAACCAATTTGAAAGACAATCTGAAAATACAGATTTGGATGAAAAAGGCAAGAATGAGAAGGAAGTGGACTTGCCGGCTGTTAGTCCTCTTCTCTTGTCTCGGGGTTTTGGATCAAGTTCACAGCTAGCCTCTACTACTACTTTGCTTGGTTCTAGTAGCTCAATCTGCTCTTAATTCCCTGGTTTGTGGTTTTCCTAAAATTGTAACATTTCTGTTTTACAGTAGCTTCATTTTGAGTGCATACATGACATTTATGTCTCTATTGGCTGACATATATTATTGAGGCCTGAATTTCATGACTGAAGGAAATGGGGGTAATATTTGTGTCTAAATAAACATTCCTGGAGGTAGCTTTGATGATATGCTCTTCTTCGGTTTTGAAATTTAATCATTATGTTGTACACCCAACTTCAGTTCCTACACGAGCTGTGACTAATTTTTTACATTTCTTTGCACATTTGTTTTTTGCAGTTCGAAACTGTAAATGCTCTTATGTCTATTTTTCTTAATACATCATGTGTTGAATCAGCACAAGGTGGAAAGGAGTGTGAGGAGCTTGATAAAGGTGATGATGATCAGGTTTCTATTTCAAATGCTGGTTGAGGCTACTCGTTTGCTTCATTATGTCTACAGTACAGAAGTGATATGGTGTATGCGTGTGTTTTAAAGGATTTTGCTTGGTCACAAGTCATGTGAGAAAGATTCAAGAGCTAGTAACACAACTACAAATTGCGCAACCTCAATGATTGCTGTGGTAGAAGTGGTCCAACTGGTCTTCATTTGGGGGATGATGACCTGCAAATTCACCACATTGTGTCGGGTAATTTGAATGGTAAATGTAATATTTTGGACATGTAACTGACTGCTGTTAAAAAACGTGATCTCTAGATCAATTTTGCCTTTGAAAATAGTAGTAAGATTTGCTGAAGGCGAGGGATGTGATCATTATATTTATGCTGGTGGTTGTGTCCTTGGGTTTTGTTCTATCACAAATCACATCATCCTCAACAAATAATAAAAAGAAATAAAACTTTATTTCCATGATTTTACGAGCCATATCATGTCATGTCATTTTCTTATGTATTGCTCATATGTGTTTTGGATGGGATTATCTGGCGGTTATCATTATCTAGTTGGCCTAATTTTAGATGTATAATTAAGTGTTTGGTTCTTGCTGTTTGGAATTCCAAGGGTTCGAAACAAGCCACTGCCTGTCAACATTAAATTTGAGGTCCTAATTATTGACCTTTTATAAAATGTGTTATCTGGCCCTTATTTTTTGAGATAGGATCTGGAACGGGATCTCATATTTATTCAATTACAATTTACATCATGGCTGTGTATTTGCATTTTTATTTAGGCATTTGACTTTTTTGTGCATTTTTCAGACGACAATTGTGCGACATGGAATTGGCAATTGATGAGAAGTATTATGCTGTCAAAGAACTTAAGGAGAAGGTATCTGAACTAAACTAGTTTGATATGCAAGCCGGTAGCTTGTATTTGTGATACAATAGTGATTATATTCTTTCACTTGTGATTTAAGTTATGTTTAGATTCCTAGTTATTAAGTAGTAGAACTCTCTTAGCAGACATCAGGTAAAAAACAAAGGAATTTGCCATTTATATGACTAATTTGTAATTATGAAATTGCTGTTATATATCATCTCTCTTAGTTGCTGTCAATACCACATAGGAATCTCAAAGTTTCATTCACTAGTTTCTTATCATCACTATTGATTCTGGAATCTCATAGAAAAGTCAATTATGCTTCTGGAAGGCCTAAGAATAAGGTCAAAAAAGAAATTAGGCGAACAGATAAATCCGACCAACGTAGTAGTTTTGTTTGATATGGATATTATGGACTTTGATTAGTCAAAGACAAGCGATGCAGAGTGAGAGCACTCTGAATCAAAATTGTAGTTAACCGGCTGTAAGTACTTTAGCCATGCACTAAGAAGAATGAAGGCAAACTAATATGAAGCTCCTAGGAAGGTAATGTGTTCATTACCAGAAGGGAAGAATAAAAGAAGTTACAAATCAAAAGTTTTTTGCAGCTGCAATAAAAATTCACTTTGTAAAACAAATTGTGAATGCCCAATTGGTGGACGATAACCAAATTGGGACAGAGAGAGAGAGCTTTTATCTCTCTGGAATTAGGCTGCTTGAAAGTGCACTCAGTGACAAATCGATTGATACTGTTGAAGGTGATGCTCACACAAGAAAACGTATCTTTTTCATTCATTGTTTATATGTTTACTTTCATGTAGGTGTTCTTTATGTTATTAATCATTAGATTCGTCTTAACTTCATAGGTGAACTTGGGACGGCAGAGACATGGAAAAAAATGGGTTAAAAAATCAGGGGTGCAACTATTTCAGCAGCCCCTCCACCACCAACTGGTAAGTTAAGGAAGTAAAGTGCAAAAGTCAACAAATAAAACAGTGAGTGCCGATGGCATTGCCCTGACATTACCTCCAGAAATGACTTGAGCAACATTTTAAAATAAAGAAACTCCAACCCCATGGACACTGATCAGTGCAAAAGGAGCAAGGACCCTGTGAATAACTCCCGATAAAGAAGTTCATTGAAGCAAGAGTGAAAAGGGACAAGGAAAACAAGGGGTTTGAGCAGCTTTCTTTGAAGCGTCTCACTCTCTAACATCCATTAAGCAATTATCTTATCTGCTGCCCTCTTCTTCTAGTGCTGTCTTGCATATCAAAGTTAGAGATTTAGTTGACTTGATCGTAAATTGCTGCTCTCCCAGATGTTCTTGTCTGTTCTACGTTGTGAAGTGAATATAACATTCAATTTCTCATTTTTAAATTCTATTGTAATCATCTTCTGCAACCTGTTAATTTAATTAGAATGCATTTATTTTTAATTGATTTTCTTTTAAATGAAATGTGGATACCATGTCATTGCTAAAAAAAAAGTGACAATCGCCGCAAAAAAGTAACTTAATGGGTAGTTTAACATAGTCGTACGCCCAATATTTATAGAGATCCCAAGGATTCTCTCATTTAAGGAGATAGACCTAATTAAAATTCTAATTATTATTTAGATAAAAATTTTATTTGTGGTAGGAGTCGATTTTATTGTGGTTTATTCATAAATAGAACCCCTCTTAACAGAAAGCACGTTAATTCAATTCTCGGAGGGGACATTGTTGGCGATTAGGGGTGTTGGTGCTTGGCTTTGGGGAATCTAGACGGTGGATCCTTATTTTTCTCTTGTGAGTCAAATCAACATGTAAGAACATCCTTGATCGATTACGTTATAAAGGTACAAATTTTATTATCTGATTCATTAAAATCTTCAATAGTAAATGTGAACTTAAAATTCTACCAAAAAGGCTAATCCTCTTTGCAATAAAATCTTTCCCAATTGATTGTTTGTAACTCTTTTCCTCAAATGCTCCATACTAAAACAAACTAACAGAAAAGGAAATTTTATGAAAGACTAGTGTTTTGAAGGACAATAGAAAATAAAAATGAGAATGAGGGTGAAATTAGGAGTTGGGTAGAGAATAGGGCTATAAGTGGTCAACTAGTTTACCGTTTTACTGACTATTATAAATTAAATTAAAAGAAAATGATTAAATGCTTTTCTTTACCATTTAAAAAAATGATAAAAAAATGGTAAACTTAAGAGCACTGTATTCATTTTCAAATGGTAGTGACATAAACATTTACCATTACCACTTTACCATTTTATTAAAATTTGATGTTTATTTTTGGAAGTAAAAATATAACAATATTAATTAATATAGATAAGAATTAGTATTATTCCTATGTTTAATTAAAATTGGTTTAATGTAAATATATAATGTAAGTGGTACCAAACTTATCATCTTAAGAGGGTTTTAATATTGCCAAAAAATTATGTTGCTTATATCAGAATTTATCAATTGTTAATAGTTTACCATGGGCCAAAATGGTCAAAAGTTGTAATTAATAGACGGTTAATAAAGCTATAAATAGCTCAATGGTGAAAAAAGTAGTAGATGGTAATGATAAATATTTTGACAGCATTATAAACATGTTACTTGTATCCTTAGTAGATAAGTAAAAAAGAGAAGGGATAAAGTAAAAGAGAGAGATGACAATATTATAGTTATAATTACTATAGTAGGCACTAAATTTTTTTTATTATTTGTGGGAAGGTCGAACATTGTTGATTAAGTGTGTGAGGGAGAGGTAATGATAGATTACCCCCCAAAATTGATTTTACAAAAATAGAGTTGGTTTAGGTGTAAGTTTTAGTGGCTGGATTTAAGGCTATTAATTGAGCGAGCCAACTTACGAGTATTTGACATTCGGTTCGACTCGACTTGACTCGAAATTTAATATTTAAATGTTCAAGTTCAAGTTCAAATTCAACTCAAACTCGAATCCTACGATGGTAGAGGTGGGGGTGGGGGTGTTTTTGTTTTTTATTTTTTATTTTTTTATTAAATTTGGGTCGTCCTTGTAATCGAACGATTCGAATTAAAGTTTGAAACAGAAATATTATCTGCCCCTATTAAGATAGTCTTTATATATATATTAATGTTTAATTGTAACTAGTTATATTTATTTATATACAATATAATAACGTAGTGTGATAGTTTAGATGATAGGTTTTACATTGGTCACTTAAAGGTCATGGGTTTCTAAGTGAGATATTTTTTACTTTGTAATTGAGCCGGTTTTGAGCTTTATAATCGAGCTAACGAACGAACTGTCAAAATTAAACACTTAAACTGTATTCGAGCTTGAGTCGAACTCGAACACTATAACAAATATACGAGTCAATTTTGAGCATGTATATTTAATACTCATTCGATTTTGTATATTCTAAGTGAGGTATTTTTAACCTTATAATTGAGATGGTTTCAAGCTTTATAATCGAGCTCACGAATGAGCTGTTAAAATTAAACACTTTAACTATATTCGATCTCAAGTCGAACTTGAACACCATAACAAATATTCAAATCTATTTCGAGCATATATATTGAAAACCCGCTCGATCTCGAGCCGAGGTCGAACAATGTTAAACTATTCGAATCGAGTTTGAATTGAGCTCCGCTCGCTTACTCATTTAGTAGGCCTAGTTGGATTTGACTAACTTCAAAGGCCTAGTTGTATTAGTCTAACTTCAAAATAAAGATAAAAACAAAAAAAAACCACCTCCCTACAACTGAAACATCTCTACATCTATATAATCTCTGAAAAATACTTTTGATTGGCCGGCAATGAACACGAGGGCAGTTATAAGTACCAAATTGATCAAATCATCAACAAACAACGATGCAAGTCATATTGATGCTTCTGAGCTAGTGTATTTTTTAAAAAACATTAAAAAGATCACATTGACATCTAAAAAAAGTATTCTTAATTTATTCTCTACGTCCCATACATATACATATGAACCCATTTTCTAAAATCCACTAAGAGAAGTTCAAATTAGAATTGTACCTCGTATAAATTACATGCAGTAAAGCTCACCTGAAATTTCCCCTATATAACTATTGCTTATTATAAGCTTGTTTACACAAGAGATGCGATCAAAACTATAGGTTAATAGATTCATTATAAGAATGACAGATTTCTCAATTTTTTAGCTTTGTGGCTTGTCATGTAATTTGCAGGAACATAATTAGGACTTTTTTGTTGTACTGATCTTCTCAATTATACCGAACGAAGCTCCCCCAGGAAAATGCAGGAGAATGGAAGATTGCCATGAACCAAATTAGCTAGGAACTAGGAATCACTAAATGACCAATTCAATGGCAACATAAATAGGGTCCCATTTGCCAAATCAAATAATAATAAAAAATCTTTTACTTACTGAGCTTCCCAACTTTCTCAAATACCTTTCTGACCCCACATTCCTCAACCCATGAGAAGATTTGATTTCCACTGTATCATGAACCTGCCCACATGATTCCCAACATACGTGAGTTGAAGCTTCTCTCTTGTTGCCACAAGCCTGGTGTACCCAAACTCCCCACCTCGGTACAAGGACTCCTTCGGCTGGGGAAAAACAGAGTCCTTGTGCCCCTCCCTTCTATCCCACAAGGGCTGTGAATCCTGCCCACCCATCCCAATCACAACATGCACAGGCAAATTAGCTCTTTCACTCCCTTCCCCACAAGTGAAATTCTTCATGGGGCAGAACCTCTCATACCTATGTACATGCCCCCATAGCACAAGGTCCACATTGTTCTCCACCAACAGTGGCTCCAAGTGCCCAATCATTCTCTCCCTAAGAGCCCCATCTCTGTCCCTAAACCCGCTGGTTGTGTACATGGGTCTGTGGCCTTGCACCACCACAAATGGTGTCTCGCCCCTGTCCACCCTCTCCAAGTCTTGCTTGATGAAATTGTACTGCTTACTTCCTCTCAAGAAGTTCGTCTCTGTGGATATGTAGACAAAGTGAACCACCCCTGAATCGAAGGAGTAGTAGAGGTTTTTTGTGTCTGGTTCTGAGGTTCCTGTTGGAAAAGAGAATTTGCCAGGCATGTTGAACTTAAGGCTGTAGGGTACTCCACACTCTCCACCACTGTCACTCTTGTATGTGCTAAAAGACCATTTGGGTCTCCATGGCTGAGATGGCCAGTCATATTCATGGTTGCCTATGCAGACATGGTAAGGGACCCTTGAGGCAATGCACTCGATCTGGTTGAAGAAGGAATCCCACAACCATGTGTAGCCCCTTGCATAGCTTAGGTCCCCAATGTGGGATATGAAGACTGGTTTGTTGCCAATGTTTTTCAGGTCCCTTAGGATCCATTTGATGGTGGAGACACTCTCTTCTTGTGTGCGGCGGAAGGTGGTGTAAGGAAGAGAAGTACCCATATCCCCAAACAGGAAGGCAATTGTCTTGTCTGAGTATTTGTCCCGGGAAATGAAGCTGTAAGTCTCGCTCCATCCTCCAGCATCACTCCCTACCTACATTTATTGAATTTAAATACTTTAAAATGCGAAAAAGTCAGACTATAGGTACTGTAGTCAGAGCGAATCAATCAGTTTAAGCTGCATTTCTCAGAATTCTTGACGCAATTTCAAGTCTCAAAGACAGACCAGATTTTGAATGAGGAATTCGCATTGAATTTGGGTGACGATGACCGGTGGCAACTAGCAAGTTCTTGTAAACAAAATAAAAAGTTGAAATAAGCTTGCAAATTCTTCTACAAATTCTAGTCTTGATAAAAATCGATTGTCGGACTATAGATTGTGTACATGTAATTGCAAGAAGCAAAATCAGAAGGTAAGTTTAATGAAGGATGAAACTAAAGAGCAGGTATAACAGCTATAATTAAATGATATGAATGCTATGACATGAACTCCTTTTTCTTTTTCTTTTTTTAATTCTTTTTCTCCTTATATACGAACGTGGATCTTAAATTTTGATCTATATGATTATAGATTTCGCTAGTTGGATGACGGTAACCATTCTTTTTTATCTGGATTTATGACTGAAAAGGGAAAGCATTGACGGAGTTAATGATATGATTATATATAAACATATAATGTACTGTAAAATAAAAACAAGCACGATACCTTGTAATAGTATTTCTTCCCACTCATCAAATTCTTCATCACCCCGTCATGGATGAAGCCCGGATCCCTCCACCCGCTCGAATTCGCCGGCGATTTGCACATATTGGATCGCTCATACCTCTTCACGTCTGTCCTCACCTCACTCATTGACAAATCGGGACACACAAATTCGGACCGGCCGACAAATTGTGTGGCTAATTGAGGCATCATCAAAACAAACCTTAGCTCTGATACCACTTGTTGGGCCCTTCGGGCCCCAAAAGTGATTTGCAACAGGTTCATGAGCCTCTCTTAATCCAAAAGCTAGCTTAAGAATTATGGTTTTCCCATTATCCTATATACAAGTCACCGGTTGCCTCTAAATAGGATGTGAGATTAACCCAATAATTCTCCCATTCACACATCACAACACCCGAATCATATCTCCCTCACCACATGCGGAGCCAACATGTCTTGGTGAGGTTCCAGATGACACCAATTCGGGCCAACTTCGGACCGACCGACATCGGGAGACACAAATTCGGACCGGCCGATAAATCGTACGGTTAATTGAGGCAACATCAAAACCAACCTTGGCTCTGATACCACTTATTGGGCCCTTCGGGCCCTAAAAGTGACTTGCAACAGGTTCATGGGCTTCTCTTAATCCAAAAGCTAGCTTGAAAATTAAGGCTTTCCCATTAGCCTATATACAAGTCACCGGTTACCTCCAAATGGGATGTGGGATTAACCCAACAATTCTCCCCTTCACACGTCACAACACCCGAATCATCTCCCCCTCACCATATGCGAAGGCAACATGTCTTGGTGAAGTTCCAGATGACACCAATTCAGGCCAACTTCAGACCGACCGACAAATCGGGAGACACAAATTCGGACC
>JAVDBV010060546.1:0-11311 GCA_032619315.1 Piper longum
ACGGCCGGGTGGTGCCGGTAGTGACAGTGGCGGCCACAAATGGGGAGGTAGCTAGGGTTTTGGACGGGAAAAGTAAAGGGTCAAGGTGAATAAAAGGCTCGGTGGCAACCTCATACATATTACTTGACTCGTCTCCAGCTGGAGTCAAGAATAATATCTAAATCAAAATAAATTCTAAAAAAATCTAGAAAAATAGGGGAAAATTCCCTAAAATAACACAATATCACAACATTGAAATGACATGTTCTGTAACTAATAACCCACTAAAACTACCCGTAACGCATCCTAACGCGATAAACTGCCTAAAACTATTTCTACGATCAAGTTGCAAAATAATAAAAGTAATACTGCATACTTTCATATATTCTGATAACTCATTCTTTTCTACTGTATTCATGACGTTATCATCATATACTTGGGTACACATGACCCTTAATAGCTCATTCACATGAGTGGTGTCGACACAATACACGTGTTCTGAAACATACTCGACTCAAAAATAATGGTTGAACTGACCGGTTCTGAATATAAACCCAAACTTGAATTGTGGGTTTTACATATTTCATGTGCATGTATATGGAGCAAATAAGGAACATGGGTTGGAGGAGCTTCTATGATTTAGAATTGTAGGGAAATGACCCATCTAAGGGCCAGGGAAGCCTACTGATGATTGTAAATTCTATGTTAAATGTAATATGAATGATCTGGAAATGTGGTATAATGCTTTGGAAATATTTTGTGAATGCCAAATGATATTATGAACTATTTTGCAAATGTTCTAGGATTGAATAATAATTATACAGGTTGTGTAATTTTTCTATCATCTTATTTACAGGGAAGACTCTACTGGATTTTCTCCAAAAACTTATTATCCTTTGAAAATTAGACTCGTCTAGGATGTCCTAATTGCATGAACCAAGCCTTAGGTGTCTTGCATTATTTTGATTCCCTCAGGTTCTATCTTTTGACACCTTGAGTGGTTAGGTGTATCTTGTATCGGTTCTCCATTTTAATAGGTTATTAATTAATATCCCAAAATTTTATCAACTTTATTTGGGTCACTTTGTAGGCTGAATTGGAGTGCTACCCTAGACTCTTACCTACTGAGGATGATTGTACGATGCACTAACACACCCCATTTCTTCATATGTTGTTATGATTGTGGATTGTTGCATGTGTACCCACTTAGGTAAATTTTGGGATGGAATTATCTTATGTAGGGGAGGTTGTAAACCCTAGCCTTCTCCGAAGTTCAGAACACATGGTTGGAGCTATGTCCCCCCAACTTCTATTTTCGATTAAGTAATGACGAGTCGTAGTTAGTTGTTAGGACAGAGTCTCTTGCATTTCTTGACTAACCGTTGTAGGGTCTACAATGCAATTTTTGAGGCAGTCCTGACCACTCCAAGGTGAAAACAACAGGTGTCTCATTTCTGCACTTAGTGCAAAGGTGCCCACCCACTGACCTAGAGCTCAGCCCTAGGGATATCTTTTGAAATTCCTTTTATTGGTCGTGACACAATAGCTCTCAACAAGTGCCCTTGCTCTAACACCAAGGGTTTTCCCTCTCTTCTGCTTTGGACGCAAAAGTGCCTGCTAGCACCCTTGCGTTAAAATTGGTCACTGTTGTGTACAGTTCACCCCTAATGCACGTGATTGAGTTGACTAATCCATTGTATGTCTTGCTAGATGTGAGCGCAAGGGCACTCAACAGACGCACTCGCACTGCCCCTTCTTCAACTCCTATAAATTCCACCTCATTTTTACCCTTTTCACTCCTTTGCATCAATTTGCTTCGACCTTCCTCTGCCCTTTCCTCTCCTCCACTCATCCATCACTGTCCTTGCACCCTTCCAACCCTCTCCAAGCTTCCCTAGCCCATAGGAGTTCTCACCTTTTCTCCTTTTCCTTGTGTTTCCTTGTATGTTTTGCATGCTTGTGTGGATTTTTGCATTTTTGTGTTATTTTATGCATGTAGCTTTCTATATTAAGAGTATTTTAATCTTGGTTTCATTATTTTTAGATCTGCATAAAAGTAGTGATATGATTATTGTGTTCTTGGATACTTGTTTCGTGCACATATATTGTAGATCCAGCACATCGCATGATGTAGATGTCCATTTTGCATGATTCTTGTTACATGTTGCTCCTGACATGTATATCTATAAGTTTTATACATATGATTTCTTATGCTTAAGTCCTTTGATGCATGTATAAGCGCATGACTTGGTGAAAGGTGGTAGCTTTGTTGCTTCCAATGGCATATCTGCACCTCGACCCAATTTTTCCACCTTATTGTTGATGCTTGTTGTTGTTGCTATTTAATTCATCACACAAGTGTACACATCGAACAAGTAATATAGTGATGAGTGTATATTGTTACCGCTAGGATTTGATGTTCTACTTTATTGATGATAGCCAAGTTATTAAACCTATTGAGCTCTATAAAAAGTTTATGATATGATGAATATCTACTCTAAAACTAACAAGCCAAGGAGGGTCTGAAATTGGTATACTACTTTAATTCAAAAAGTGATGCAAAGGCATGAAGACAGAAAACAATAGCCAAAGTTAACACAAGTTAGTATAATGAAAATGGATGTGGGATGGATAAGTTCACTTAGTTTTAAGTTGAACATCTTGTTATGTTAGTTAAGTTACATATAATTGTAGTTGATATCTAGGGAAACCATAAAATACTTCATCCACAAATATCATCGATCCACTTATTCCTAGATCTAGATTGAATCTCTTAACCATGCAAAAGTTAACTACTCTCTAGAAACATTAAGAACATGTATGAAGTAATCAACTCACAATTAGTGCAATAAAATAACGAAAACAAGATATATTACATATCAAACAAGATCCATCATTCATCCCAGATCACTAAAGTTTTACCTCATAAAAAATTATAATACTTCGTGAAGCTCATCAAAGAAGACAACATTGTATAAGAAGAGAAAAGTTGTGCAATTTGTGATGATGAAGCCAGCCCTAGCATGAACTTCTCTTCTTCAGTGTTACTTCCTTGCAACTTGGCTTCCACAGCTTCTTCGCTGTAGCCTTCATCTCCTCTTTCAGATTTGTAATGTGAAGCTTGAGGGCATGAAAAGTGAAGAGATGAAAAGTGGGTTTTGTTCTTCCAATGCCTTCCTCTAATTTATACACATCTCCCTAAGGTATGTGTGCATGATCTCTCTATAATGTGAGTGAGGGAATGTATATATAGCTGATTGGAGTAGAACTCTCTTGAAAATGTAGCAACTTTTTTGTGGCTTCCTTCCTCTAAAGTATGGTAGTTATGGACTCCATCATTCACTCCAAATTCTACATGCCTCTTTTCCCCCTTATCTCCTTGTTGTCTCTACACGATTGGTAGAGTTATTGGATTTGTTCATTGTGGTTCAAGTTATTCGAATATGTCAAAACGGTGGAGGAAACTTCCTTGCTTCTTTCCATTCTAACCAATGCGCATGAGTGTCTCCTTTAATTATGTGCATTTTTTGGATGTGTTGCTTACTTGCTCCTCAAGGTGTCCATCTAATGGTTTGATAAGAGAGGATTTTGTTGAGTTGATGGATATGTCTAAAAAGTGGGGGGGGGGGAGTGCAAGGTGCTGGTGAGCAAACTTCCTTTGTAGCACCCCGTTTTGGTTCACTCGTGAACCCACCTGGAAATGTTACCAGTGATTGAACCATTCGCTAATCTACTTGATTTGGTTAAGCCCACCCGGATCTACCCTCGGTGTCTCGAGATGATTTTATCATGCAAAACATGGATGAGATGCTTGAGTTCTAACGTTATCATACATGCATGCCATGATGTACAAGAGAAAATATAACAAAAGCAATAAATGAGAAATCCAAAGAAAAATATCTATTTCTATAAAAAATGGACAAAGTTTCCCTTAAAAATGCAATAAGGCCCAACCTGTCCACAACAAGGATATATATATTTTTTTATCAAAATAATAAAAATTATGGCAATCTATCATGACATTCAATCAATATCACTTTCATCTTCATCTTAGGCGAGTCTAAGCTCTAAGGATCCTTGTTTAATTACATTTACCTATTTGTTTAACAGGTGGTTTATTAAGACGTCACAACATGATTATCATCATTAACACAACATTAACACACCATCATTACACATTACACATGACAAGTACATCAAGTACATGTGCGCATGGTTCCGTGCTGCTCCTCCATAGTTTAACAACTTTCAATTCTCACGATCTTCACCCACAAAAAATAACAAATATCCGTCAGTAACGAGTGTTACAGGTCCAAAAAATAACAAATATCAAACTTGCACTGGAGAGCTTATCCTCCTGTTGAATAAAAACGTCATATACTTCCTCAAGAACTCTCACAAGGGAAGTAAAGGGAGCCATCGACCTCAGTCGGTAGCGTCCCCTTTCCATTTCATTATCTTTCCATAAAATTCTCTTTCCTATCCCTTTGCGTGGGAAAATCATTCTCTTTTACTCTTAGCCCTCTACATCCTTCGTATTACTCTTGGCCCTGAGTACAAAGGCCAAGTACACTTAGGCATGCACCTTCAATACCCTTTGAAACTACAAGTCTAGACATACACTACATAGTAGTACCTATAAACCTCCACACTTATTCGGGTATGAAGAACTCAAAGGTGGAGTGGTCAGCATCCCTCGGGACTGGAGTGGATGCTCACCAGTTCTAGAGCCTTCTGTTGGCTGGTACGTACCCGATCGCATAGCACAATTTTCGATATTTTTGGCTTCGACTAGTACGTGCCTGCTCGCATAGCACGGTTGTCGAATTTCTCTCATTTACTCTCTCACTATAAAGAAGAAAACTACATGTGTATAGGTCTGGGTAGGGATTTATATAATAGGCCTGAAGGCATCGTGAGCTGGATCTGAGTTTCGAAAACAAACCTGAGGGATCTCATCCTCAAGGGTTATTAATCCGGAAATAACGTACGACTAAATGGCCCACGTAGATTGAGATACAATAAATCTAGCACTCAACACGACCAATTACCTAAAAAGAAAACAAAACACGTTGGAGTATAGAGATAAAACTAGAAGCGAGTCCTAACGGACCTAGTCGAAACTCCAAGTGTGGTTACGCGCCAAGGCGGCGAGCTCCTACTCCGTACCTAGACATCAAATGTAGAAGCTAATTCCCGCTGACTGAATGATGCATGAAACTCATCATGAACATCATACATACAATGCAATCATCATCACATAATAGTCACATAATCATCAATGTAAAGATAATTCTAACTCGTCCTATGATACCAATTTAATTATATTTTTTCTAAATTACATTTCCATCAATTAGCATGCTAAGATTTAATTTACTTAATTAGATCATTATCATCCATTCACTATCAAGAAAATCATATAAATCATCACTTCATTCAATCAAGCATTCATCATATCGAACAGTAAATCCTAGCATGTTGTGCTAATAACTACCATTTTTTAATAATTAAATGGGAGGAAATTATACCTCGTGTCGTAGGAAATCGGTGACGGCTAGTGTTTCGTCGTGTCTTGAAGCTCGCATTCGGTACTTGGTAAAGTTTAAAGTTCGATCGGGCTTGACTGGATGAGCTTGACGGAAGATCTAGTGAAATCCAACAAATCCGATTTTTTGGCAGGTTACGACCATTTTTTGGCGGGTTTCGATGGTTTTCCGGCTACTCTCGGCGGTTTTCTAGTGGCCGGTGGAATGATGGTTGTATGGGATACCATTAGCACCATCTAAGTGAGTTTGATCCGTCTATGATGACAACATGGTCGGTGGAGGCGGCCGGCTTGCTTGAAATGCGCAAAAATAGGGTTGTTGGCGGTGGGGTGTGGAGATTTGGCTAATGTGGGCAGTGCTAAGCTCCACTTCGGTCGTGGGAAGGTCAAAGACATCGAAGCAACCTATAAAACCCCAATTTTGGGTAAGGGTTTTACCTGCTTATAATTTTTCTGGTTCGAACCAGTCTCGAGTCGGTTTTAGCGAACTTGTGCCAAAACAATTTTAAGAATATGAGTGTGAGGCCCATATGAGGATGTGGAACATACTAGTTAGAGTCCTAGAGCAGTGAGACTGGTTTTTTTCGCGAGAGATCCAATCTCTTCCCATGTGACGAGAGATGTCAGATAGTGCTAAGCCTTCACATGAGTATTTTAAACTTACCCTTCTAGATATGCTGGTCCTACTCTATGTTTTCCAGATGGTTGAGATGACCAGACATTGATCAATGTAGGTGCCACAGACCACATGCCGTTTCAACAGTTCTACATAGGGCATGTTTTCATACTTCTTTAGATATGTTGTACATGTGTATAAGTGTTGTCACCTCCATTCCATCACAGAACCCTCTTCAGTAGCAGTTAGTGGTCATATAGATAGTTATGAGAGTCATAGCACACAGTAGAGTTATAATAGCTGTCCTTGTTCCATTCTAGAACAGAGTGAGATACTTGACTTGGAACCAAGTTAACTAAGACCTGGTGAGTGGTCTAGTTCTTTTCTTTGGGCATCTGAGTATTTGACTTAGACTGGCGACAATGAGCCATACAAGTCATTAGCATAAACCTTTATTTTGTACTAGTTTCCACTATATGCTAGCAGGACACGTAGGACACCCTAGTATTGTCATAGGACTTGGAACATAGTGCTCTGAGGGTATGCATAGTTGATCTGTCACATTGATGAGGATAAGGGAGACATAGGTAGATGATAGGTCTTGTACCTCACATTGAGATAGCTTTTCCTGATAGAGGTCAGATTGGTACCTTACAATATTGTAGAGTACTTGCTTGACCACGTAGTAGGCCCTTAGTTTTTAGGTAGAGTCCCACCGAAGTTCGTCTTCGTTGTCGCAGGAATTATGCAAGAAAATTGTTGATCGAAGCAGTCAAAAAACAGAGAATCACCAACTTGTAGACCTTTGTCTGGCTAGGTCAAGCCTACTAGACGTTGGACATAAATGTATACATGATTCAGGAATTATATCATATGCTATTATTTAAGGTTGAACTAAATTAAATTGATCTATTAAAGTTAAGGATTATAAGCCATAAATTAAGGTGTGAAATTCAATATATGAATACCATAAATAAAGGTGTGGAATTCGATGTGTAGATACTATTTTCATAATTTCTCTTTTGTAATGGGTGAAATTGGAGTTATGAAACTAAGGCTATAAATAAAGAGGTTATGAACCCTGATTTCATAAGTAGTTTTCGTTATGGTATCCCATTGTCTAGAAATCAGGTTTTGAAAACTATTCTTGGATTCAGGTATGCGCTTCCGCTATTTAATTTTACTCATTTGATGATTTGATATGAAGATAATAAAGTTTTGTTATTAAGGTTAATAAAAATAATTTTTAAAAAGCCCTCTCCGGCCATGCTGTCATTGCCATTGGATCCCTTTCATTGTAAAGAATAAATTCTAGCCCAGATTTACCATTGGAAAGATTTTCCCTCACCTTCGAACTCCGCTGTTTCTTACTCTACCTCGTCGTTGTGAATCCCTATTCACTACTCTGTTTTTAGCAAAGACAATCTATCAAGTTGCTGGCCTGCCGAGAGATGCCAGCTGTCAAAGTTTGAAGACAAGTTTCCAATCATTGCCTCACCATTGTATAGTGCTACCGGAGCCTTGTTGTCGTGTCATTGTTGCTGGGGACGTGAAGATTTTCACCAAGCAGATCAAAAGGAGGAAATGCTTTGCCCAACTACAGCCTTGCCTTGCCTTAAAGTTTGAGGCAAGGGCTAATAATCTTCTGCAAGGTGCATGTGAGCCTCAAAGTTTTGCAGTTGATATTGGAGCATTTGAGGTACGCTAAATTTGTTTGGTTGCATCCGTGTGCATATGTGTGTGTGCCGAAGTAAGGTGGATTGGAGGAGCTTGTAGTGTTGTAAACTTTATCTTTAACCAAATTATACAGATGATAAAACCATAAATACGAAACCTTTATCTTCTTCAGATTAAATGACATAGATCAAGTATAGATATGTAGCACGAAAAATTATATGTAATTTGATCTGAACATGCATATTTTCAACTAGTCAAACTTTATGAGATCACCATAAAACAAACAGTGAATATTAAACCAAATACAAACATCCACTAAAGTAGTATATCATCAAATGATAGAACATACACATGAGCAACATGCTTATGAAAGATGTTGGGCGATAAACTTTTAGTAAGCAAATCCGCAACCATAGAGTTTGTCCCAATATGCTCTATGGAGACTTCACAACAAGGAACTTGATTTCTATGAGCTCATGTTGTTATTTGAATATGATACTGAAGAGTGATTGTTAAAAAATAACATAAGTGGCTTTTCAATATTATTAACAATGTGCAACCATGTGACAAAATTATTACTGGTGGTTACAAACTATATGGTGGTAAACTAGACATAGAAAGAGGATTAGAGATAAATGTAAAAGTAGATACAATTTAGAAGTTTTGCATCTAGAAGATAAAGATACTGCATCTAAGAATAAAGCCTTTTGTTTTTTGGAAGGATTGGGTAGTCCATATAAAGAAATAGGAGATTTAAACCTATCACACCATCTAATATATATTTTATGGGCAATTGAGGAAATAAAATTTCCCATAATATCAACATAATGAAAACAGAATTCCAAGACATGATCCAAAGAATTTTATAATTGATTATAAACTAGAAGAAATAATTTCCCAATATAGGATCAATTCTCTCATGGAATAGCTTATATTGTTTTTGAATAAAAGGAAGAAGATAATGAACCTCAGGACCAAAGTCACATAATCATTGAACAAACCAAAAAGGAGGTGGACACAATGGTGGAAGATCTATTCTAATAAAGCATGAGTATTGACCAAAATTATTTTTATATAATAAAACTCTGTCAAATGCTTCAATATAATCCTAATGTTTATAATCTCTCGGAGGACCATGAGGTACAATTTGATCAGATAATTTTCCAATAGTATTAGGATTTTCATATTCACTCATACTATTAACCTTTTTAATAATTATTTTACTATAAATGATGGATGTTTCAAACTGATTTGGAAATACTGTATGATGAGCTAATAAGCCTATGTGAAACTTGAGAGTAATTTCACACGAATGGGTATCAAGAAGGATTAGTTCAAAATAATATCTAGAATTTTGGGATTGAATTGGAAAATGGGAAAGGACTTGATTAGCCAAATTAGATGGATCCTTCTATTGTAAAGACTCAGGATGTAACACCCCGATTTCGGTTCACTTAAGAACCGAATCAGAAATGTTGTGATCGAGTTGAGTCATGTTTAAAGCTGATAGTCGATACGACTCGATTGATCAAATAGATCGAAATAACCCTCTTGGTGTCATGAGAATGGAAGACATTGTCAAATAAACATCAAAATACATCAAATATAAATAAATGCAAGAAAGAAAATCTTAGGTTAAGCTCAAGTGTATGTAGCATTTATTTGTCCTTCTGCCGAAGTCGATGTAGGATTTACGAGACCTACATATATTATAAGAAAACCGTCAGTAACAAATGTTACTGGTCCGAAAATAACTAATACAATCTAGCAAATGAGTATTACATTACCGACGAAAACATATAAAACTTCAAGAATACCTCACACTGGGCAGTAAGCAAACATAAACAAATGCCGGCTCGCATGAACGGCTCATAATCATAATCATACATACATATAGCGCTTACGCCCTCACACCTTCCATATCACCCGCCACTGTACTCAAATGGAAAAAGGAACAATTAAGTTAGTGCCACATATTTCAGAAATGCGCTGCATTATGCAGTACCATCATACATCCGCACTACCTCATAGTTTGAAGGAGTACTAGTACGGTCCATACATATCTCCGTACCACTCATTCTCTTATTCATGAAATCCGTAAAATAGCGTCTACTTATATAATAGGCTTAGGGAAGAGGCCGATATCATACATTTCTGGACCTTAAGTTCGAAAACCAACAAGGGATCTCATCCTTGTAGTTTTATTAAACATGTGTAAAAACACGACTAAATGGCCTGATATCAGAAGGATCTGATAAAACGCTTTCGTTGTCATCCTACGTCTAAAATACGATTAAACCATACACGCAAGGAGTCAAGCAGAGAGGGAGAGAGTCCTACGGACCTGTGGTCCAAGCTCAAAGCGTATCTGCACATCTACGGCGAGCTCGGATTCCGAAGCCTACATCGGAACCCACTCCTAAGTATGCTAAGTGAAAATTAATGTCTCTATACGATGCATGCTCGTGGTGTGTGCTCATATCATCAATACATCATAATAAAGGAAGCAATGCTAACAAACTTATAATTAAACACGTGGCACACAAACCGAGATATAATAATACTAGATAATAAATAATAAATATACAAGAAACTACACTCATTGATGATTAGATAAATAATAAACAGATAATCATGAACATAAATAATATACTAATGATAAAATAATAATATAATTATACTATATACGTACACAGGTAAACACGAGTAAGTATCATGTATACTCGTGTTAGTAAACAAATAAATAATCAAATAACTATTAATTAACTAAATAATACAAAAATAATAAGTAAATAGTTAATATTCATTAATCACAAATAATAATAATATTAGTCATACAACACAAGAATACATAATTAATTACAAATAAATAATAACATACACATAACAAATAAATAAATAAATAAATAAACTAATAAATAAATAAATAAATAAAATTTAGTGACCATAATAAGACTGATATTCATAAGTAAATATAATATTAATAATTACAAATAATCATGTAAACATTCAACTTATATGATAAACATATTAATAAAAATAAATAAATAATAATAAATAGTTAATTAAATAAATAAAATAATAATTAAAGAAAATTCATCATAATATTAAATCATGTTAGACAATGTGAATATGCATTTAAATTAATGTATTGGTTCTCGAATTACCGAAAACGGTGCAAGAACGGGGGAAAACGGTCCAAAAATGAGCTGAACCGAACCGAACCAAGCTGAACCAAACCAAACCAAATGAGCTGAACTAACCCGGTCTGGAAAATGGTTGGGTTGGCTGGGAGGATCGCGGACTCGGTCGCAGGCTAGTGGACGTGATTGCGGGCAGAATACACGGTAGCGGGTAAACGGGTAGGACGGGGGCGGCGGTGCTCGTCGCCGGAGAACGCCGACGGCGGCGCGGCTGGGTGACCGCCGGTCGGGATCGATAGAGGAGAGGATGGGGAACATCATGGTGGTGGCGATCGGAGGAGTCCGGCCACT
>JAVDBV010060550.1:0-14564 GCA_032619315.1 Piper longum
CCCCCCCCCCCCCCCCCCCCCCCCCTCTGTACCTAGATATGTCATAGGGAGTTCCGCCGGTGGTGAGGTTGATCATCAGGTGAGGGATCAAGATGAGGCCTTTGCATTCTTAGAGGATAATTGGACTAGCGTTTAAGGTCGAATGAAAACTCACTAAGATCGTGGCCAGCGTAATGTAATTTTTTCGATTGATAATATGGTCTATTTGAAGATCCAACCTATCGGCGGTTTTTGCTTCACTGGCCAGCCGATCAAAAACTTGCTTCCTGATTCTATAGCGCTTATTATAAAGTTTTGGAGTTTATTGGAGAGGTGGCTTACTACTTAACAGTGCTTGGTTGAGCAACAAGTCACTTGATCTTTCATGTGCCCATGCTTAAGGGTTGTATCTATACTCCTATAGCTTCTCTAGACCTTTCTAGTTTTGCTACTGCGGGTGAGTTGGACCCCTATTATGGATCAACATTGTGTGCATCGCCATCATTGGCTGGTCAAAGAGTACCTTATTTAGGAGTACAGACTTTCCTTGACAATGCTACATGGACAGATGCTTTTAAATTCCACCGTCGCTTTTCTAAACTTTTGAACCTTGTGGACAAAGTACTTAGTGGGAGGCATTATTAACAACCATTTTGTATTTGGTTATTTGTTGTCTTTTCATATTTCAAGCATTCAATAAATTGAACTAGTTGTATAAGAAATTATAATAATTAATAACATGGTTGGATATAAATATATAATAAAGTCCATTGTGAAGAAGGAATTAATGTATTCCATTTTCAAGTAGAATATAAAATTATTTTAACATATATCTTTTGGAGTGGAAAACTAATTATGAATGCCAATTTGGTCAAAAGGGTTTACAAAGATTATATCAAAAAGATATTACCTATTTGTATGTTATGAGCTTTTAGGGTAAAATAAATGTAAATGGGTCAGGTATTTGTCAGGTCGAGTACTTTAAGAACCCGAAACTGACCCGATTTATTATGGGAATTAAGAGGTACCCTAATTACCATACTTTGTACGCTATAATTTTGGACCTGAACCCGTTAATTTTGAGTCGTGTCAGGTCTGGTCGGGTACCTTGTTAAAGTAGGCCTGCTGGCAACAATCTTTAAAACCCAAAACCCATATCCGATCAAAGTAGTTTCCTATCTATATTATCCATATGGCCCGAAACTATGTTCACTTCCGACATTTTTTATCTTTACGAATTTGTAAATATCAAACATCCAAATACATTGCAAGTGGGAGGACTACATCAGGTGTGTTCTATCATTGACTTAATTAAGTCTTCATGTAAAAGTAAAGTCTACAAACACTCCAAAAAAAAATGTGGCATTTTCTATGACAATGGGAATCTTAGAAACAACTTCTACACCGTGTTTCCCTACATAAAGTTGGCAAGAATGGTTCATTTTTATCCTAGAAAAGCTTCCCAAGTCACCCTCCATTCATGTCCAACATGGAAAAGCCAAGGGCCATCAATCAAATGTGACCATAATTTTAAATATCATATTGGTGTTCATATAGCTGGTACGAAATATATTTAGTTAAACTGGCCATCAAGTTTAACTAGATTTCAAAATTATGAATAAAAAAATCTAATAGATATTAAAAAAATATTTCATCATTAATATTTTATTGTATAATAGTTAAAATATCGTAATTTTTTAAAAAAAATTGAATTTGAACAAAATTTTAAATTTAAAAATCTTGTACGTATTAAAATAATACAAAAGCTTTAATTGTGCCGGAGGCAAAGTGTGGTACACCAGCTATAAGTGGGTGTTAGGATATGATATTATAAATTACGAGTGGGATAAATAATAATTTTAAATATTGCATCATATTGACTATGTAACCAGATTCACCTTGTATACTCTTTAAATTTATCTTTGCATAAACTGTTGTACTATTTTAATTCATACTTATTTTTTAATTCAATGATTTGCTAAACCTAATTTTTTTGTTGACCGATATTTAATTAAATATTAATTACAAATTATTTTTAATGCCTAATAAAATATTTTATTATAATATTTAAATCCAGTTGAATCTAATTCCAATCTTGTTGTACGAAATATGCCAATCTGATATATCAAACTTTCCCGTGGGACAGACCAATGAGAATTTCCACACGCTGTTGACTCAGACTATCAACATCATAAATTAATGGTGGAAGACTGGCTTCTGTGGTGTCTATAGCATCATAATACGATGGCTGAAGACTTTTCTCACGCGTAGCAAGCTTGGGTCAATAATCGTGTTCAGATATCAAAACTACAAATACAACTTTCATGCTACTATCTTAGCGCGCACACACACGCACACTCATTTTCCAACTTAAAAACTATGTTATGATAGACGGCACTAGCTACCTTCAATATGACATTCTTGAGAGTTGCCTTCTTTATCTTCCTATGCTCACAATTGCTAGTGAACATCTCAGCTCAAGATGAGGCAGAGTCTTTGATTAATTGGAAAAGCAGCTTACATGCCTCTGATTCTCTCAGTTCATGGTCTCGTGGGCACAACCAAAGTCCTTGCCAATGGAGGGGAGTTGGTTGTGATTCCAGTGGGAGCATTACTGAGTTGAACCTCCGCAGTGCTGGAGTGAGAGGAACACTTGGCAATCTAAATTTTTCTGCCATCCCCAACCTTACTGTGCTCGACTTGAGTAGCAACCAGCTCTTTGGTCTCATACCATCTCAGATTGGAGTCCTTTCCAAGCTCACCCACCTTGATTTCACTCACAACAATTTCAGTGGTTCTATTCCAAAGGAGATTGGACGCATGAAGAATTTGCAGTTTATTCACTTCTATGATAATAGCTTGACAGGAGCTATCCCCCATCAGCTGAGAAATTTGCAAAGGTTGAGTTACTTGGACCTTTCTGGCAATTATCTTGAATCACCTGATGATCCATTGCACCTCATTGGTTTTCCTCAGTTAAACTCTCTCTTGCTGGGACTCAACTCCATTGGCCCTGATTTTCCACTCTTTGTGTTGAACTGTACTAACTTGGTTCATCTAGATCTATCAATGAACTTGATCACAGACCCAATTCCTTCGGAGCTGGGAAAGCTTGGAAAACTCCAACAGTTACATTTGGGGGACAACACAAATATGACTGGTCAAATTTCCTCCTTCATTGGCAATTTGACAAAGATAAAAAATTTAGACATGAGAAATATTCACCTCAACTCTCCCATCCCTGATGAGCTCAGTTTCTGCACCAAGATCACTGTTCTTACTTTGCTCAACACAAACTTGTCAGGCCCATTGCCACCTTCCTTAAAATCTCTTACTCAAATCTCCGACTTTGACCTCTCTGGCAACCAAATATCAGGTGAGATCCATCCATCCCTCATTTCTAATTGGAGTATGCTCACAGCTTTGCAACTATCTTCTAATTTGCTCACAGGACACATTCCAACTCAGATTGGTTCTTTGCACAACTTGACATACTTAGATCTATCTAGGAACCTTCTACATGGGACATTACCTTCAGAATTGGGAAATTTGAGGAACATAAAGTCCCTGTATTTGTCTGAGAACCATCTGACTGGCCCCTTACCATCTAGCTTTGGAAACTTGGTTCAACTGCAAAACATGACTCTCTTCAACAACTCACTCACTGGGAATCTCCCACCTGAGATAGGTAACATGAAGAGTATGGAGTTCCTCTCTCTTTCCTACAATAACTTTGAAGGTTCCTTGCCACAAACCATAACCAACCTGAACAACCTTAGGCTTCTACGTCTTGATGCCAACAATTTCTCTGGCATCATACCTCAAGATTTTGGACCTCCTTTACTCCAAGACGTCGGTTTCTTTTTAAACAATTTCACGGGCCAACTCCCCCCTTTGGTCTGCCACGGTCGAAAGCTGGAATACTTCTCTGCTTCTGAGAACAAGTTCACTGGGCCGATACCTCAAAGTATAAGAAATTGCTCAAGTTTAACAAGGCTTGTTCTTTTCCAGAATCGCCTAGATGGGGACATCACCAATGCGTTTGGGGTATACCCACTTCTCAAATTTGTATATTTAGAAAAAAATCTTCTACATGGAGAGTTGGCACCAACATGGGGTGAATGTGGGAGCCTCTCTAGTCTATATTTAAATGAGAACTTTATATCAGGCCATATCCCACCTGCCATTGGGCACTTGATAAATCTGGAAGAGCTGAACCTTTCATCCAATCGACTCACTGGCAATATCCCAGATCTGTTCTTTAACCCAAGTACAAAGTTGTACCGGCTAGACCTGAGTGACAACCGCCTATCAGGATCCATACCGAAGGAGATTGGAAACAGCCCAAAACTATCATTCTTGTATCTCGGAAGCAACAAACTTGAGGGGCCAATTCCAACCCAAATTGGAATGCTGAAACAGCTGATAGAGCTTGACATGAGTTACAATCTTCTTTCCGGAGCAATTCCATTCGAGGTAGGAATGAATACGTACCTCCGGAGTCTTAATGTGTCCCACAACAATCTTTCAGGCTCAATACCACATACCATAGAGGGCGCTAGAAGCCTGATAAGTATTGACATCTCCTACAACAATTTTGTGGGTTCTCTTCCCAATCAGTTTGCTTTTGAACATGCTCCCCCTGAATCCTTGATTGGCAATCCAGGTCTATGTGGAAAAACAGAACAAGGCCTGAAGCCTTGTGATACAGATGGACAAGGCCTCCATGGTACAGGGAAAAAATATTTGAAGATGGTAATCCCGGTACTAGTACCAACTACAATTGCTATTGTTCTTGCATTGCTAGCAATGCTCATCTGTAAGCCAAAAAGAAGTAACGTGACTACAACGGATGAGACTTTCACTGCACTAGAGATGTATGATGGGAAATTAGTATTTAAGGACATTGTAGATGCCACAGACAACTTCAGTGACAAGTTCTGCATTGGCACTGGTGGGCAAGGGAGTGTCTACCAAGCCACACTTCCAACAGGTAAAACATTTGCAGTGAAACAAATCCACAGACCAGATGGGGAGGGGTTGGATGAAGTTGTTGTCAACAAAGCTTTTGAGAGTGAAGTGCGGGCACTAACAGCAATTGGCCACAAGAACATTGTGAAGTTGCATGGTTTTTGTGTCTGGAAAGGAAGCATGTACTTGGTGTATGATTATGTGGAGAAGGGGAGTTTGAGAAACTCTTTGAAAGGACAAGAGGGAGAGCAAATTTTGGGATGGAGGGAAAGAGTTACGATCATAAAAGGAATAGCAGATGCCCTTTCCTACATGCACCATGATCAAGTACACCCTATAGTTCACAGAGACATATCCACAAACAACGTCCTGTTGGATTTTGCATCAGTGCCTAAAGTCTCCGACTTTGGCACTGCAAGGTTGATGTCTGGGAGCAAGTCTCTCTGGAGAGGAGCAGTTGGGTCCATTGGCTATATGGCACCAGGCAAGTACTTTATCTATACAACTGCAATTCAAATTGTCATCATCATTCTCTATGTATCACATTATCTTATTTAAAATCTTCCACATCTTCAATTACAATCGCATTCTTGGTACCTTTCTTTTTTTTATAAATTGCCTCCATTGATGCACTCTAAGATGATAATGGTATGTGACTCATCTATATGTTCCCAGAGCTGGCTACAACAATTGCGGCATCAGAGAAGTGTGATGTATACAGCTTTGGGGTAGTGGTGCTAGAAGTGCTTGTGGGGGTGCACCCTGGTGATCTCCTCCTTAGAGTTGCAACTCAAGGGCATGCTAATGTTTTGTTGGATGTTTTGGACCAAAGGCTGCCAACCCCAACAGCACCCTTGGCTAAAGATTTGTTTTTTATTTTGGCACTGGCTTTGGCATGTACAAGGTGGAGCCCAAAGAATAGACCCACCATGCAGTTTGTCTCTAGTGCTCTATCAGAGAGAGCACTATTAAAAGGGTGTCCCTCCGGGGTCCTGCGCGACAAGTAGAGATGGGCATTTTCTTAAGTATAAATTTGGATGAGTATAAGCTATTGTGTCTTGAGCACATATTTTCTTATTTATGATCTCATAGGTAATATATATCTTGCATGTAAATCTCTTACATCTTGAAAATAATATATTCTCATTGAAATCATACTTTCAAATTTTGTTTTAACTACAAAATTTCTTTATGTCAATTTCCTCTATAGCTTTCATAGTCAAACTCCATAAACATCTCTCTACTAAAAAATTATATAATTGACTCCCTCAGTTAATTAATCAAAATTATCAAAATAAATATTTTCTTTTGATTTAACTAAATCAATATTTTAAAGTAATTAAATCATATACTTGTCAATTTCATTCAATGCCATATTTAATTTTTTGAAAATATAATATAAATGACTGTAAATTTGTTCGAAGTTCTTCCGTGACTTGCTTCGAGTTTGGAATTTTGAAACTACAATTGTAATTTAGTTATTAGCTTATATACCAACCTAGCCAAGACCCATGCTGCACATGTCAATATTCTTTCAAAGAGTTGGAGGTTTATTCTTTAAAATATAATTCAAATAAATTTTTTGGTTAAATAAAATCCAACTAAAGTATAAAATGGGCCTGATTTTTTTATTTAATTTTTAAAATTTGACACTGTGTCAAAATGATGACAAAATAATTTGACATCGAAATTTTTGTGACAATTCATATAAAACCCGGGCCATCCGTAGAAGGTTTTATTGTCAGGTCGGTTGTTATTCGAATCAGGCCAGTACGGTGCGGCCCTTCTTGATGTGGTTCATGTATCATATGGTGTATGATTGCTCAGCTTTAGCCTCCATCGGTGCTTAATAAGCCTATTTAGATGCAACACACTCAACTTTTTCATGTTTGGTCTAGTTGAGTCATATATAGTTAGATAAAGGATCATATCCCTCGCGTATCTTTTTTGTTCTTATTATGTGTTTAATAACCCTTTTGGACCATCCTAACTCCCCTTGGGACATATAGCACAATTCCCGATGTGAGCCCTAACACTTTAGGGCAAAAACCCAAAGTTTTTTTTATTTTGACCTAATTCAGCCCATACCTTTTTAGCAAAGTCAACTCATATATATTTATTTAATCTAACCATACATCTTTAGGTATGATACCCATTCCTATGACATCACCAAGCCAACCCATACTTCTTTATACAATTCACACCTCTTTATTTGATCCATAACTCTTTTAAGTATGACACTCATACTTATGATATTACCAAGCTAACCACCTTTTTTCTATAAAAATCATCCCTTCCTTAAACTTTTCACTATTTCTCCTTCCCTCCTCACTTCCAACAACCTTCTTCTCATCTCCTTGGTATTCTTCTTCCTCCTTGGAGCTCCAATCACCCTCTTCTATGTTTCTAGCCACTTAGGGTGGTAGGCTTTGAGGTTGGATGCCTCAAAAGACATATCCTTGCTCTTACCTCCTTAGTTTCAGGTTTGTATTAACTCTGTTGCTCATTTTTTAATGTTTATCACTTGTAACTTTGTATTATTTAAATTTTTATTACATTTTAAATATGTATATCTACAAGAGCATTTTAAGTACACATGTATCTTATTTGGTTGTGTAAATAAATAGATATGCTTATTATAATGTACATAGGTTAGTGATATGTACTATTTGGTAAAATAGTTATATCTCGGCACTGTGATGTTAAATTTGCACAAGTCTTCTTTTTTTGCACTCATAACATGTATATCTACAATTTTTTATTTGGGTGTTTTACCTTACATAATCTATAATGTGCATGATGAGGATAAAAAGTGAGGAAATGTGGCAACTTTGACCATTACAGTAAAATAAGCACCAATTTCTCCAATGTTTACTCTTTGACCTTATAAGATCTACTAATTAACAGCATACCAATTTTTTCATGGTGATATTAGGATTTAGTGGTAAAGTTGTAAACCTAATATAACCACTAAATAATCATAAATATCATCCCTAAGTACACCTTATGTGTCATGTGGTGTTTGTGACTGTGAGCATAATCTGTGATTGTGTTATATGTTAAGCCACCAATTTTAAGCCAGAAAAATGTGGCAAAACTATATGATGATCCAATAAGTGTTTAATTGATATATATAAATTTTTGGATTCGTTAAAAATCATCTAAGTATATTTTGGAGGTGTTCAGCCAAATAGTGTAATGATACAGGGTGAAAACATTATTTTTTTACTCTAGTTGTAAATTATTTAAAATAAGTTAATGGTGTTGAATTTTAGTTAAACTTGGTCCACACCCTACCATATGTCTCAGTAGCACTGTGACCAATTTTGGTGTCATTTGGGTAGGTTCCCAATTTTATTTATGAATTTTCAATTTATTAGGGTCCAGATTGCTCCTGAAACAACCCATACAGTGATCCAAATTATAAAATCTACTTAGAACTATTTAAAAAGTAAATTTGGACGATCTCTTAATAAGCTTAAGATCCGTGTGTCAAATAACTAGGCCCATTGACCCAAGCCCATTTGGAGTCCTCTAGCCCATGAACGAACAATTACAAAATTAGTGTGGAGCCAATGAACATTGTTTCAGCACCTTACGACTGAATTTGATGGGCATTGTTCCCCTGGATTGGACTATGGCCTAACCATCGTGGAATTTACCTATGAATCTTAGAGTGTAAGAGCCCATCCATCAAAATTTTAGCCTATTTGGACATTGTCAGGACCATCCGAAAAATCATCTGATAAGCCCATTTGTTTTCTGGAGTTGATTAAAGCCTAGTAAGTGAACATGATACCAAAACCTTAATTAAGTTAACTAATAAGGTTTAACACTTTACTTAGGGCCTAATTAAGATAATTAAGTAATGTTAAGTGTTGAACTCGTTTTACATGCTGATGTGACCCTATTCTTATTTGGTTCCATCTCAGTGCTATGTATCTAAGGTGAGCTCACTGACTATAATATGGAGCTCCACTCATCCAGGTCTGTTAGGCTCTCTATTTTTGTCATCTCTGTTTGATTCTTTGCGTGTCGAGTTTGACTGGTTTTAGGTGTAGGACAACATTGGTGGTGTTTTATTTGATCCCTTCAATGTGGGGCTATTTAGTCGTATTTTCTACATGTGTTTAATAAAACTTCAAAGTTGAGAGCCCTTGATGGTTTTCAAAAGATAAGATTTAGAAAACAAGTATTAAATCCTCTCCCAACCCTATATGTATAAATATAAGGGTTTACAGTTTTTACGAGTAAGAGTGTGTATAGGATGTATGGACCGCACTAATACTCCTTCAAACCTTGAGGTAGTGCGGACTATGAAAGTGCTCCATAATGCAACATATTATTGAGATTTGTAACACTAACTTAACCGTTCCTTTTGTCACTCGAGTACCATGGCAGGTGTAATATGGAGGATGTGAGGGCATACGTGTTGTATGTATGAAACTAAATATTAGCTGCGCATGGGCACCCAGTGTGAGGCAACTCTTTAGTTTTCCAAAGTTCTAATGGGTAATGGAATACCCATTTGCCAGCTTGTCGTTTTACCGGTAGTTATTCAGAGTAGTAATCACATTTAATTGATTGCTGACAAGGTTTTCTATTACATGTCGGTGAAGTTCCTAACATTGGCCGACCTAGGTGTATGGATCAGGCAGCTCAGTGGCGGTGGTGGTAGGGGCCCATTGTTATGTTGTGTGTTTTGGACTATGTATTTTGTGGATGACTATATGATGGGCATATGCCCTAACTATCTGAACCTTGTATGATTCAGATGTATGCCATGATGGTTGTGCTAGCATGTTTTATCCTTATATTATTAATTTTTTACTGTTGAGCTACAATACTTTGGGGCAAGGCTAAGCATCATCTACAAGGTATATAGGCCCCATAGTCATGGAATATGACAAACAGCTAAGTCAGGTACATGAAATGTATTTAACTGTAGCTATTTGTATGTTAGAGTAATGTCGGTGGAGGAGCTTACAATTCACACCACTTGAAGACTCACGTGAACTCCGAGTATTTGGGTTTGATGCCATGATACTCGATGTTGCTATGAAATTTCTCTAACGCTTTAATTATTGCTCGTGTAGGGTTTGTGGAATAGGTAACCATGACTGTAACGACCCAGCCTAAAGTGCAACAAATGGGCCTAAGTCATTTTTTAAAAATGGTTAACCAAAGTTAAAGATCTATAGTCCATTCCCACTTATAAACATGATCTTAGCCCTGTAGGTATTAGATGTAGGACTAAGTTGAAGGATCTCACAATCCACTGACCTTAGTAAATTTCATCCCCGAAATTTCTATACTTGGCCCGTTGCTAGCCTCAACACACATAGTTCTCTGGCCCGCGACCTGTAGCCTAGCCAATGTCCCTAGTCCTGGCCGCCATCTAATACGAAACTAGGTTGCTCTGAAACCATTCATAAAGACCCGGCCCAAAGTGCAACGTAATGGGCCTGAGTCATTTCTTTAAAATGGTTGACAAAAGTTAAAGACCTATAGTCCATTCCCACTTATAAATAGGATCTTAGCCCAGTAGGTATTCGATCCGGGACTAAGTTGAGGGATCTCACAATCAACCCACCTTAGGTGGTTTCGTCCCCAAAATTCCTACACTTGGCTCGTTGTTAGCCCCAGCCCACGACTGTCTTTGGCTCATCACCAGTAGCCTAGTCAACGTCCCTAGTCTAGCCCACCATCTAACATAGAACTAGGTTTCTCTGATACAATTAGTAACGACCCAGGCTAAAGTGCAACGTAATGGGCGTAAGTGATTTCTTTAAAATGGTTAACCGAAGTTAAAGATCTATAGTCTATTCTCACTTATGAACAAGATCTTAGCCCAGTAGGTATTAAATGTGGGACTAAGTCGATGGATCTCACAATCCACCCACCTTAGGTGGTTTCATCCCCGAAATTCCTACACTTGGCCTGTTGCTAGCCCCAATCCACGACCTTCTGTGGCCCGTGACCGACAGCCTACCTAACATCCCTAGTCCAGCCCACCATCTAACACAAAACCAGGTTGCTACCGTTTGTAACGACCCGGCCTAAAGTGCAACGTAATGGGCCTAAGTCATTTCTTTAAAATGGTTAACCAAAGTTAAAGCTTTATAGTCCATTCCTATATATAAATAGATCTTATCCCAGTAGGTATTACATGTGTAACTAAGTTGAGGGATCTCACAATGACCCTTGTTTAAATACTTGCATCATCTTCATGTAACTAATAAGAAGACCTAAGCCAATTACTTGAACTAAGTAGGTAAAATATAATGTACGCAACAACATGCAACTTCAAAATTGTAGTGGGGGTGTGCTTCTTCTATTGTTGGGAGTGATCATGGTTGTAGGGGTGGTTCTACCTTTGTTGCAGCTAGGTGTGTTCATATAAGATTCTTTTAAATCTAAGATCTATCGTTGTAATACTAACTCTACGCACATTCTTTGAAAACCAAGCATGGTATACATCTTAAGCCTTCATGGAGGGTTCCACTTTTGTAAAATTTGTACGCAATAGCTTGATGAGTAGCTTCTAAATGATAATATTATGATTCGGATGAAAGGCGAAGAAATGAAGAGTGGTTTTCTTCCTTCAATTCCTTTGTCTAATTTATGTATGTATAGTTTCCCTCTACAATGTGAATAAGGGTATATATATATGATAGAGGTAGTACTCTTCTTGATAATCTGACAATTTCTTGGGAAGTTCCTTCCTCTAAAATAGGACAGGTGTTGATTCTATCATCCACACTTTTGATTATGCTTGCTTCCTTGTCCCCTTGTTGCCTCTACACGGTTGGTGGAGTTGGTAGAGTTGTCCTATAAGATTTAAGTAATTCAAATTGGAGGGAATGTCAAACTGATGGATGAAACTCCTTGCAACTTCTATCCGAACTAATGCACATGACTGTATTTTTTAATCATTGGTAGTAGATGAACGTGTTCCTTTCTTGCTCCTCAAGGTTTCCAGCCAATGGTTTGAGAAGAGAGGCTTGGATGGATTAGGTAGATCTGTTCGAAGAGTGGGGAGTAGGTGGAGGTGTGTAGATTTCCTTTTGTGGTATAAAACAAGTGCTAGGATTTGTTGGACTAATTGTGTGTAGAGATTTGAAGGCCCATGCTAGGTTGCTAGGTTGGTCCTATGTGCAAGTGTGCATGAGCCTTGTTCAATAAACTTCAAAATATCATTGTTTATTTAGAATTGGCTATAGATTTATGCATATTTTTTATTGTTTTAAAATTTTTAATTTAAGACCATAATGCTAGGGAAAACTGTGTTAGGGCATGAGAATGATATACATATACTATTAAAATGTTATCCTAATTTATTATGTGTAAACCTTGTAGACGATTGTTACCCTTTGCCCCAAAGTTAATCATCCTACACGAGAATTATAATAATAATCACTGACACTCATACGCAAAAATACCATAACATATACCCAATCCCGAATCATATATGGTACATAAGTTCAGGGCACATGCCCAATAATACTGACAAAATACATAATAGATAGGACCCATGCCACGAGACCTCATCTACATACATATAGAAGACACATTGGTAATCAAATAAATTTGATCACCGGGCCAAAATAACTAATGATATTTTAAGTTTGACAAATGAGTACTCCATTACCTACGGGAACTTAGAAACTTTAGAAGAGCCTCACAAGGCTATAAGAAAAACAATTTTCAAAACATAGACTGACACATAGGCTCAGCAAAACATTTTACATACATAGCTTATGCTCTTACATCCTCCATATTATACCTGTCATGGTACCCAAATGACATTGAAACAATTTGTTATGCTAGAGACAAAATTTTTGGAAATGTGATGTGTTATGTAGTACCCACATACATTGCACTCCTTGGTTTAAATTAGTTCTCATACAATTCATGTTACCCGTACTATGCTCTCATGTTTCTAAAATAAAACTCTCATATATTTATAATAGGCTTAGGTAAAACTTGTATAATATGTTTTCTAGAGCTTACCTTCCAAAAATCATCAAGGGATCTCAACCTTGAAATTTTGTTAAACTACAAAAAACTCGGCTAAATGACTTGACATCACAGAGATTCAATAAAATGTTGTTGACGTGGTTCTATGTCGAAAACTCAGTAAAACTCAACACTCAAGGAGCCAAGCATAGAAGAAGGAGCTGAGTCCTATGGACTTGAATGAGTGAAACTATTCATCCTATACCAGCGAGCTTGCCTTGCGTATCTTACCAACAAGATGGCACCCGAATAACAATTGAATCGCATCGACAGGCAAAAAAAGGCAATGCCTCTAGATGAGCATGACTTAAAAAAATTAATTAACTTAATATCTTACTTAGTGGAGTATTAAACCACATTTGGGAACCTTATTTAGGGCTTAAGGTTTCATGTACATTTAGGGGAAAAGTCCAAATTTAGGGTTCTATCAAGTAGACATAACTGGACAATTTTTTGGATAGGCCAAATGATGTCCAAATAGGTTGAACTTTGGAAATGTGTACCCTGACACTCTAAGGGTTTGGAATAAAAATTACCAAGTGCTAGAAAATGGGCTAACATGGTAGAAAAGGCTCAATAAGTTTGGGCTTAGGTATTAGTAATAGTGTTCCTAGGCAGCGCACCAATTTTCTTAAGTCTTGTTTATGGGCTAGGGACTCTAAATGGGCCTAGGTAAATGGGTAGAGTTAGCCAATAGTGTTGGCTTTAGCCAAGTAAATTATTAAGTCCAAATTGCATGTGATTGGGTTTGAGTAGGCATAGGAAGGGTAGGCATTGGCTAATTTGTTTATGGAGCTTGGTGGACCTATTGGGCGGAAATTCCTAACACAAGATCTACTTGACCAAGGACTCCCAAATTTTAATATGGTATGGTAGGGACAAAATCCAAGGTTTGGGAGAAACTTAATGTTTTTTAATCAGTATTTGACTAGCGTTTTAGATTTTACATCTGGAGTTAGAGAACAAGGGTTTCACTTTGCATTCTTGCACACTACAGTATGCAAATTAAACTATATACCTAAATGTTGTTTTCATAATGTAAAAACTTACATGTTTCTAGTATACAATTAGTGAGTCAATTTATAATTTTTACAAATTTTTCCAACCAATTTAATTAGCTCACCATGGATCACAATCTTAAAGCATGACAAAGCACACCGACATCACATTTAACGCACCATTGATTAGGCGTTTGTTCATGCCATTAATATGATTAGCGTAGTATCATAAATTTTCAAGCATAAGAATACATGAAATCTTTAAGCGTACAAAAGATGGGCATCATTAGAAACTTTTATCAAGGTGTAAAAATTAGAGGCATGTGTAGTAAGGCCACAAGGGCCATGCAATGTAAAACCCGGGCTGTCGGCCCGAGGGTTTTTACTGTCGGTTCGGTTGTTACCTGAATCGAGTTAATAAGGTCCGGCCCTTCTTGCCATGGTTTATATATGATATGTTGTAAGTTGCCCGGCCTTAGCCTCCTCCAACGTTCAGGATGCCTATTTGGATGCGGCACGCCCGACATTTTTATTTTGGTCCAATTTAATCATGTATAGTAAGATGTTAGGACCGTGTCCCTCGTGTGTCTTTTGTGT